>CALSCE010010649.1:2356780-2397460 GCA_943593645.1 Bovichtus variegatus
ACACACACACACACACACACACACACACACACACACACACACACACATATCCACCTCACACAAACATAAACACACTCATGCATGAAAATACATACACAGGCATCCCACGCACACACAACCCGCTGAACTCTGCGAGTCTTTTCTTTCTGTCTCTCAAGTTATCATTTGAAATTCCGCTTTAAGTGCCCCTGTCTCTGTTGCTGTTGCAGCCTGCAATAAAACATGCATGCAGAACCTCTTGGTCTGTACATCACAGCTCTCTGCCGGCCGGCTGGCTGGCATGCTGGCTTTCTGGAGATAATTCCTCGTCTATGAAAACTGGCCTCTGGCTTTTTTCATGTTGATGTAGTTCTGCTATAGCTGAGCAGTTGTGCCAAAAAATAAACAAAACTCGAAGAACCCACAACCTGGTTCTTTGGTTCATGTCATCAAGGAGAGAATTATTGGCTCTATGAAGCACAGAAGGATGTCAAGTGTGTTGTAAAATACACATGTAAACATAGGTAGTAACAAAAGAAATGTGTCTATGTATTCATCTTTTAAAGATTTATTTATTATAATTGATTTGTTGATATTTCGTCATAATTACTCCTATTCTTCATATTTGAATAATGTTTAATGCAGGTCTACTATTGGGAAATAATAGTTCTATTTTATTCAAACAGGTCCATGTCCCTTTATGGAAGATTGTCAATTTTACATCGCTTAAGCATCACGTTAAGGTAGCTAGTTACCCGTACGTAGTACAGTTTTTTTATTTGCTTTTTGGAAACTTGCATATTGATTGTTACATAGTTGCATATCGTGCATACAGAGTTCTGTGTAACCTTGTTTTGGTTCTATTCAGATTGGGAACATTAAGAGCTAATCTTCATTTCACAGGGCTCACATGCAGCAATAGTTCAACAGTTTTAGTTACATTACAGGTCATTTGGCAGACGCTCTTATCCAGAGCGACTTACAGTGAACTAACTACAGGGACAGTCCCCTGGAGCAGCTCAGGGTTAAGTGTCTTGCTCAGGAGCTCAATCGTGGCAGACCTGGTGTTGACCTCACAGACTTCCTCTGTTCTAAAGCCTAACAAGTTGACCACTAGACTAACACCACCCCACCCCTAGTTGAACCATGTTCCAGGTTTTGTGATTTCTACATACAAATTTGCTTCAACAAATTAAGCCAACTTGTCCCCCTGCCTGTGGCTTCATATTTAACAGGCAGATATGAGCGTGGAAGTTTCAATCTGAATAATTCAAACATTTGTAACAGTTTGTAATAGAGCACCTCATATACTTACAGGGGCTTTCAGCAGAACTGAAAAAATAACACGTCATTGATTATCAAAGGCATTATCCTAAAACACACAATCTTGAGTGATGTACCTTTAAATGACAGAATGCTGATTACAAACAACCTGTGTGTACACCAGAACACAACAAATAGGCAGTGACAACCTTGTTGCTTTACACTTCTGTTTCTCAGTCAAATTTGACTCTGCTGCTCATTGTGTTACGCCTTTTTGTGTGTGTCTGTGTGTCTGTTTGTGTATCCAATATGTCTGTCCATGCATAAATGACTGTCTGATGTGTGTGTGCGCACATTTGTGTGTCAGCCTCCTGTGACATGCTAAACTGAACTGTCCTGAACTGCTGTCATCTGTGTCTGGAGACCCCATCATCACCACCATTTCCACCAAAAACCTTTGACAGATGGCTGGGGACCAGAAAAATGCACATACTCAGCAATCTCTCTGGGTCAGTGTGTGTGTGTGTGTGTGTGTGTGTGTGTGTGTCAGTGTCAGCGCACTGTAATGTAGTGACTCCAGCATATAGCAGTGTCCACAAGCACCAATGAAACATTTTTCCATGTCTGAAGCAAAGAAGCAGATGGGTAGAGACGTTGTCAGTTCTGTAGGAAATGTTACATTAACAGTCACTGGTTATTTGCAACAAGTGACAGTGGAAAGGAAACATACAGTGTGTAGTCTGCAAAGAATTTAAATAGGTACTTTAATGGCTGCAAACTCTGTTCCATGTTGGCAAACCTAAGTTAACAATTTTGAAGTATAGCTTTAGGCGAACTGTAAACAAGGATTACCGATATCTCCAAATGAAACAGTATTTAGTAGAGCTGAAACGATTAGTCGATCAACAGAAAATTAAACAGAAACTATTTTGATCATCAATTATTTGTTTCAAGTTATGTTTTATCATTCGGACTGTTGGTTACTACGTACCTACGGTTTTATGATTCTAGGTGACGGTTAGATGTTTAGTTTAGACAAGGCAAGAAATAGAGAAACGCTGCCGATGGGGGGGTGTTCAACCTGAACGCGATGTTAACTTTATAACTCTAAATAAATAAGGATTATAAACCTATTTTGATGGACATTAAATATTGTAAACCACGTTTTTAGGGGCTTTAAAATTAAACTGAAAGTCAGCGATGGCTCACTTTGACGTGATTGCTACAGACACAACTTTTTGTACACACAGTAACAGTTTGTTGCAGATTTAGCTTTAAACATAAACTCCACATAGAGAAAGATGCATAAAGTTTGAATTGAGGTTTATTTACGGTATTTCAGTTACAGTAGACAGAGACTCACACTTCTTTCTCTCTGTTCCTCTCTCACTCAGTGGTTTCCTCTCAGCATCACAAGAAAGTCCCACGCAGACGCTCTCACAGACGGACATTTTTGTACTTCGCAGGGGTGCTGTTGGCAAAGAGGAGTCATGTTAAAACAAACAGAGATAAAAAGAGAGACTGAAAAAAAACAAGAATGTGTGGGAAAATGGAGTTAATGATGAGTGAGCACAAAAGAACATAAGACGCATTAATATTACAAAGATTTTATGATGGGAATTTTTAACTTCTCCTTGAATTTAAGCCTGATTATCACTGTCTCGTTATGCCAGATTAGTTAAATTCACATATATTTGACCCTGCAGATTTGGAGACATGGCTCTGCCTCAGCTCAGCAGGGCTGTTAATACTATCCTATAGCTGGAATGACCAGGGCTGTCAGTTGTTGTAGCCTAGTATTAACAGATGACAAAAATAGGATGGGAAGCCAATTATATCAATAATGTTGTGACCATGTGCTTGAGCAGGGTTCAGAATATGGACAGCAGAGATTATGAGTATCACCTGGGGATTTAGGGGCGAAGCATGGACGATTGAGATGATTTTCAACGGAAGAGCTTCTGGATGGATTTAGTAAACTAAACTATCAGCATAAGATGGAAACAGATGGAGTCAGAAAGAAAGCTTAGGAGAGGTTGTCTGCCGCTTGTTTTAAGGACTGAGCTGCTCTTAAGGAGTTCCTTTGAAACAGATTGTCTTTGTAAGAACCTTAAAGAAGAGCCAACCTAATTGGACTACTATCAAGAACTCAACGAGCTCACCATACCGTGCAAGAAAGTGTGTGTGTGTGTGTGCGTGTGCGTGTGCGTGTGCGTGTGCGTGCGTGTGTGTGAGAGAGAGAGTGAGAGTACTGCAGTACCGTTTTCAACAACATTGAAATATTTGAACATGCATTGTAGATTAAACCAAATCTTAAACAAGCTTCTTTCCAAATTAGAAACAAATCTGTGCTCATTAAAGAAAGTCGCGATTGGTGGAATTCCACGTCTGATACACTGTATTAGGACGAGGTAAATTAATCCAATTTAACAGCGGGTTGGTGAGAGGTGAGGACAGCCAAGCCAAGGCTGCACTAATTAGCCATATATCTGTCACTATCAATTGTATCAGTGAACCTACCAAAGCCAACCACTTTCTTCTGCATCACACTCAAACACATGCATACATGTACACACACACACACACACACATCCACTCCTCACAACTACAACCGTCTTTCCTTCACAAACAGACACTCCCTTTCTTTAGGAACCTCTGATATCAGGATTTCCATTCCTGAGCCACACAAAGGGTGCGCAGTGAGGAGTGACACTGAGCATAATAGTGGGAGGATGGACTGTGTGTCGACTTTGCATACGAGTTGTATGTGCTGGGTCCGGTTTGATGAGTGCGCTAATGTACCTCTGGATGACAGGCCAGAGATGCGTTAGCTAAACGCTGCAGGCAACCACAGCTGTTACAAAGGAGAGGAGAAGAAGGGCAGAGGAGAGAAGAGAAGAGAGGAGAAGACGAGAGAAAAGGTGAAGAAGAGCAGGAAAAATTATGGACTGGACGAAATAGTTGAGCTGCACAGTATCAAGACGAAGAGTCGACAGACGTGCTAGCAAGCTCTGTGAGGTTGTGCTTAGGCACAGCGGTTTACATTTAATATAAGTGTGTGACACAGGGTTGCGCAACAAAACAATTGAGCATTCCTGTAGTGCATTTTGTTTTATTTGGATTTTGAGGAACGTAAACAGCAACAACAAAAACAATAGTGAATTCTCTGTGCGGATAATATGGCTGGCATCTATAACATTAAAGACTCGACATCAGGGAAACATTGTCCATCAACTTTGACAATGTTTGAGCACCAAGCATCATCGACATAAACAGAGTTCCTCTCCTCTCGTCCCACCGGAGTCCTGCACTCTGGCTTGCGGTCCACCCGTAAAGTGCAACAACTTGATTCGGGATGTCACGATGAAGCCAGGTTTTTGTAAGATTTCGGAACAGCAGTCTCTGATCTCCCATTACTGGGTTAGCCTGAGTCTTATATCATCTATCTTTTTTTTCCCAGCGACCAGACATCAGCCAGGAGCAGGCTGGGTAGTGGAATAGCCTTAGGTCCCAGGCTGGGTTAACTTAGCTCCCGTCCCGGCTCTCTCCCGCTCCTCATGGGGCAATCACTTCGCACTCTGTGGAGTTTGGTCCGGCAGGTCTGGCATCTCAAGGTCTGCTGCACTTAATCCAAGCCCCACACTGAGAAGTGTATATCTGTCATATGCCATACGTGCTCCAGTAATAAAAGTGAAAACACATTTAAAATTTCTTTTAGCGAAGTTCATGGGTGCTACCGGTCGCTGCATCTGCATGTCCCGCCATCTCCATGGCAAAAAAATGTTTGTAGGTCTAATGTTTAAAATAATGTTTAACATGTTCAACATCTAATGTCCCTCGAAAACCCAATGTCAACCTGGTGGTGGCGAAGGAGGAAAAGTAGTGGTGATCACCAAAGTCATTGGGATTCATCCTCTGGGAACCATGAATGTCTACACAATGTTGTGCCAATCCATCTAATAGTTGTTGAGATATTTCATTCTGGACCAAAGAGGTGGACCGCCCAACAGACAGACTGCAGCTAAAAGTGAGGAGATTTTCATCTGAGGTGAGGAGGGGAAAAGAGTTGTTTATCTAATATTATACAGTACTAATACTCCAGATACAACATGTGTAAAATAATTACAGTATCCTGACAGATTCTGCTCCCATTCTATGGTCTAGTAATTATCCCCACACAGTCGAATAATTACAGTAGCAAGAAATTACAATTAACCGATTGTGTGACTTACTGGGGACTTCCCCACACTAGTGTGCGTGCGTGTGTGTGTGTCTGTGTGTACGTGTGTGTCTGTTACCCAGCAGATTACTCCACTGAGGCCAAGTCCCTACAGATGACATGTGATAGCAGATTAATAGCCTAACATATTAAAGTCACAATCCCTATTATTTCCCCTTGTATCAGTGTTTAATCAGTTAATATCTCACAGCTGAGGACTTCTTTACCACTCAGAGCTCCTCTGCGTCACCTCCAGCGTAGTCTAACATTAATCACAGTAACTTGGCATACGGTTCGTTTTTTATGTACAGTTGTTTTCCAGTTAAGGGAATTATGTAACTCCACGTGCTTTAAAACCTCACCATAAAGTTTATTTGTGTAGCACCTTTCCTACACAATATATAAGACTGGAAATGTGCATATCCTAATTGAGAACCTGTTTGCTATATTAAAAGAAAAAAATAATTAAAGCGCTTGCACATACAGTGATACTGACAGATTTAAACCAAGTGTCCACGTCCGGGCAAACCAGACCTTTAATCCATGCGTGTTAAAGTGAAGCGGAGCCATATGGTTCTACAGTGGATCAGAAGCACTGATCCTGAGGATGATACGGACCCAGCTGAACCTTTGTGCAGTGCATTTACACCATCTGATGTTTATCGTTGCAGCGTGGTCACAGCCCTGATAGCACTGATCACACAATCACGTCGCTCATTATCACATTTAGTAAACGGCTTATGCATGTTAATGTAGCTTTGGCATTTTGGTGCCTGCACCGTGCACAATACTGAGGGAAATTAAAGAACATTTCAGTGTCAAGAAAACAAAGATTGTGTCTCGTTAAGGTTAGTTTCCTCTTTTCCTTTTCTGCTGTCTGGAGTCTCCTGTATCACAAGGTGATATTTCTCACGAAAGGAGGCCAGATGCTTTCATCTCTGCACACAGATGTACAAAAGATACAAATACACACAAACGCCCAAACGGCATACTCCGACAAAAAACACGCAGATGCACAAATCCATGACCAACACTTGGACGTCCCACAGAAACTGGCCCTCCTCTCATCCTCGGGATAAAAGGGGAGATAATGCATTATACATTTTCTCCTCTCTCAACTGCTCATTATAGTACAGTCAGAGCCTCTGCCTAAAAGCAGGTTGTTTCTAATGAGACGAAGCCTGCTACATAACCCCGTCGTTTTTACTCAAGTGTAACTCTGAAATGATTTTCTGGGGCTTGTTGTTGCCTGCTTGTCCGATCTCGTACAGATGCCATTGATGTCCAGTCACAATGACCAATGTTTTATTGCAGTGTTTGAGTGCATTTTTTACTCAAAACTTTGCTTCTGCCATTTCAGATTAATATTTATGACTGCAGCAAACTGCACTCATTATTTATACCATATCACAGTTTAGTATATAGGCTGTCAGGATATCTTTCTCATTCCATGAAATGCACTGATGGGGTGAATCCAGGTAAAAGCCATTAATCCTCACTGATTTATTGCAGTAAGTCTATACCCATCACAGACACAGATAAAGAGAAGTTGATGAATCTGGGAAGGATTTTTAAACTTTAGGATTATTAAAATTAACATTATGCAAAAGGACTGCTTCTCAGTATCAGGGATGTATTAATAAGTTCAAGAAGTACTCAATACCAAGTTCACTTTTTCAAAACATGCACTTACAGTAGCACAACTGCACACTCATGCCATATTCTCAAAGCCTTCCATTGGTATGACATGAAATGCATTAGGTGTGCAACATTTTGAAACTCAACCACTGTCAAACCTGTGTGAACCTACAGCACATAAAACGTGTCGGTGTCCTTAAGTAAAAAGTCAATTCAATCAATTACTGTACAATTTTGAGGTGCTTGTACTTTACTTGAGTATTTCAATTTTCTGTTCAATTTGTCTGAGTAGTTTCTTAATACTACTACAATTCAGTCAAATATTGAACTTTTTACTCTGATACATTTATTTGATGACTTTAGTTACTCATTACCTTTCAGATGCAGATTAAGAATATATCAATATATATTATTATTATTATTATATATTATTATAATATCAAAAATACTTTATTGATCACCAGGGGGGTGATTCACAAGCTACCCAGCAGTATATAAAGTAATAAATATTAAATATATAGAGATTAAAATGACATCCATGTTTACTAGTTGCAACATTAAAGTAATGTGAATGTGAATTCTTCTATTATTAGTACTCCTATGTTTATTTTCAGGCTAATACTTTTGTACTTCCTAAAGTAACATTGCAGGACTTTAACTCGTAAAAGAGTATGTCTACACTATTGTATTGCTTCTACGACTGTCTTTAACAAAAGTCACCCAAGACTTTTGAAAATGCAAGAATCCCCCTTATTGTATATCATTGTCATCATGGAGGACGTCCCAACACAATCTTCTCACCATGATCCACCGTAACAGGGAATTACTGGCAGACATCTTGATTAATAGTGTTTCAGTTATATGTGTGATTGTCATTGTACTCAATAGTCGTGTCCCTTCAAGTCATGTCATGGCTGTTAAATTAGAAACCTGGCGCTGAGGTGTGTTGAGAGTCAGTCCCGACTGTTGATCAATGTGTTTGGAAAGTTAAGTCTGTAATCAACGTTTGCCACCTGCAGACTGCATAACTTTCTGGAAGGTAATACAAATGTCTATTATTATTGTCCACTGCATTATACAGCTGCTTGCACATTTCAAATAGGGCTGGGCGAGAAAATAAAATATCAGAATATTTTTCACCAAATACCTTAATATCAATATTGCGACGATATTGTAGGGTTGACAATTGGTGCTTTCATAAAATATTTACACAATGAGTTTTAAAAAATAATAATCATCAATAATGTTGATATAATGACTAAGTGGGTGAAAGCAAATAATAGAGCAACTGGAACAATCTGTTAAATTCTGAAAATGTTACTACTGTAATGCAGCCTTTAAAACCAGGAAAAGAAAACACTTATGCCATATAACGATAGTAACAAAGATATACAAAACCCAATGTCACGATTTTGATATATCGGCCAGCCCTAATGTCAAAGCTTAAATAGGAAGTGGATTAAGAAATGCAAACAAATATCTAATATATTTTGAAAAATCTTCGAAACTGCAGAATTTCTACTGGTTATGTTTTTTTGGTCATGTTTGCTTTTCTTTGCGCTTGTGTGACTCCATAGTAGGCCCTCCGTTATGCTTCTTAGTAAAAGAGGCACCTCAGCTGTCTATTCTTTGCACTAAACTCATAGACTCCATATCTCTGGAGTAGTACACTCAGTATATGTTCTTAAAGCCATGGTCATATGTAAGCAGGGCCGTAGTTTCAAAGCCTTTGAACAGATTTAGACAGTAAATACCTTGCTTAAGTCCACAGTAAACAGATAGATTGGATAGGGCTGACACTGATCTCGTTATGCTGTGTTCTTTTGTAGGAGAATCAGGATTGAGAGCAGGATTGAGTTTAGAGCTCGTTAATAAAGCTGCGTGAATAACTACTTGATGGAAGGTCATACATTTATCCTGTTCCTTTACTTTTGAATCATAGCACAACATTTTACACGCTGATGTTTAATTGAAACTGATTTGTCATTTCCCTTTGATAGTATTAATGTTTGCTGTGACTCAGGTCTGAGAAGGTGCAGAGGTGTATGGTATTATGTGCAGGTTACCAGCTGTTGAGGCGTATTTAATAAATGGAAGTTTCTTTTTAAGAAAGTTGAAATAATGCTTAAATTGAGAATGAATTTCATTACTGACCTTGGAAACAATTCTTCCTTGTCAAAACCTGGTGCCGATGTTACCCACAATGCAACTCCAACACTGCCAGCGCCAGTGACATACGAGGCCGGAGGCGTTATGCTTTCGGGTTGTCCGTACGTCCATACGTCCCATTCTCGTGAACGTGATATGTCAGGAACGCCTAGAGGGATTTTCTTCAAATGTGACGCAATCATCCACCTGGAAACAAGGAGGAACTGATTCGATTTTGGGGGTCAAAGGTCAATGTCACTGTGACCTCATAAAACACTTTTTTGGCCGTAACTCAAGAATGCTTATTATGACAATTTCACACAAATGTCTACTATGTTAAAACTAGAGACCAAGTTGCGATGGGATCACACCAGCCACAACGGCAATAAAGTGGAGGGGCCCTTCCACTTACTCCGCTTACTACCCCTCTACTTCTGGCGCGCTCGCTTGGACCATGCCCATCTTCGAACTCAAACTTCTTTTTGATCTCTACTACACATCTGTAAAGTTTTCTTTGACAGAAAGCCAGACAGAAATACAAACATCTGGCAAATTACTCAAAACGGCTTCTGTGGTAGTTCCTGCTACAGTAGGTGTCTCCAGGTACATATTTTGCAATGATGACACACACACACACTCACAAGATGAAAATGATTCCAGCGTTGCTGCTGGTTATGATGAAGAGATGACATTTTGGACAGACAAGGATGTAAAATACAACTTGACTGGTTGGTGAGGCTTACAACCGCGAGGCAGTAATTCTAGTTTCCTTTCCCACCTTAGTCTTCAGCCCCATCCAACACTGGCTCAAGTCATTTATCAGACTTCACGCAGCTCCCTCTGGAGCCACAAAAGGCTTTATACAACTTTTTTAAGCAGTAGTGAAAAACAGTGTAAAATCAGTCGAGTTCCCCTTTAAAGCCAACATGGACAAGAAACCAGAAACATTGAAATCTACAATTCAGTGACAACTGGGCAACTTCCTCTTTTTGGATAGTTTCTGTGATATGATCAAAAGTTACTAAATGGAGCCTCGTAGCAGACCGACTAATTCCTCAACATTATGGATATTTTCACATGCAAAGACACATTTTACTCCACTGAAATCTACTTGAACTCTGAGGGGAATTAAATGCGAGTGAAGTCCCCTTGTGGGTTTTAAAATATGTGTTTATATCTCCAACTCCTCCAAATATGTCAGAATTGTTCAGTAGATTGTGAGGCCATCCTCTGCCACCTCTTCCCAGACTGCTCACTTTGTTTTCATCTGAACTCGGAGGGGTTGTGTTGTCACTTTTATGAAACAACAAAACCTTTCACAACTTTAATCAGTAATAATTAACATGGATGAAACATTGATGGCACATTTATGACACATTCAAAAGGTCTTGGATCAATATGTTTTTCAGACATTACGTGCTTTTTCTTCAGTGCACCTAGCACTGTATTATCTACTGTTTCATGTGCTTCCTTATCTTTTTCTGTTTCTCTGGACTTCGTTTACAAGCCAGCAAGCTAAATTTGCTAAAAAAAAGCAACAGAGTCGAAAAAGGAATTTGCTAATCCTGTCACAATGTCTCTGTAACTCACTTAACTGGACCTTAATCTTGACTGACACATTAACAAACATATATCATATAATCACAGCTAGTGGCTTGCAGAACAACTAAAACCAGACTACGCATGTTAAGGACAAGAAAATACATTAAAGGGTTAGTTCACCCACAAACTAAAAATATATATTTTCTTCCACCTAAGGAGGATTTGTAGTCATGCGTTAAGGGGTTAAGGCATTGCCAAGGAGTTGTAGACTAACATCAGAGCTACAGCACTGTGAAGACACAAGGTGGGGACCGCAAGAGCTGTGATTGGTCATCTTACGTTGCTTGTGTTTCCTCCTACAATCATCATGTGTAAACATGTAAGCTAAGAACTGCGACAGAGGTCACAAACATCTCCACCCGTATGACCATCTGTTATCACATGACCGAAGACCTTCGCTTGACGCAACCTGAGCTAGTATCATTCGCTGACAGTTAAAAGCTCCAGGGAAAACTACTAAATGAACCTTGATTTTAGAGTATTTAACAAGAGCATTACAGTTATGACCAACAAGTTCTGCGTTTATGTGATTTGAGTTTCCCTCTTGTTTGAATTTCTTCAGTAAAGATTGTGATGGTTTAGATGCTGATTGGCCAACAGCCATCGGTATTTGGTCAGTTGATGAGGTGGAGCGGAGACAATGGGATTATTGCAATTGGTTGGCCTCCGGGATTCAGCCGTGGTTGAAGTGCAGAGAGAAGAAGAAGAAGAAGAAGAAGAAGAAGAAGGGGTGAAGGGAACAAAAGGATGATGGGAGGAAAGAAGATGACAGAGGGAGATAAAAGAGAAGGAAACTGTAGTACAGTGTGTGTGTGTGTGTGTGTGTCTGTGTGTGTGTGAGAGACAGAGTATGTTATGTGTGTGAGGGGGCAGTGTGTAAGAGAAGAGCAATAAGGCCAGGGTTCTTTGAGGAGACTCACTCTCACTGTCACATCGATCAGACTACAGCATCACACACACTCACACACACTCACGCACCCTGCTCCTCTCATTAGTGCCATTGTGAAAAATAAAGAATGGAAGTGAAGCAATGAGGCTATAATTAAATAGATTGTTTTTGAAAAAGTTCAACATTTTGGGAAGTACACTTATTTGCTTTTATTTGCAGAGAGTTAGATGATGAAGAACGATACCATGTGTCTGTAGAATAAATATGAAGCTAGCAGGTTAGCTTAGCTTAGCACAAAGACTGGAAACGGAGGGGAACAGCTAGCCCAGTTCAAAGGTAAAAAATCCACCTACCAGCACTGAATCCCCAATATCACTGACCGAGTCAGTAGCTTTTAGCAATGGAGCTAAACTCACTAGTGACTGGTGATACACAGTGTGTTACTTCATGGTTAAAAGCCTATTAAAAGTCTGCAAAAGCAACAAGACACTCAAAATGTGACAACCCTGTTGCAAATAGTTGTTTGGAGTTATTAATCTTATAAACTGATTTTTTTTTTTTTTTTTTTCTACTTTTGTACTGGTGATGCGTTCATTTGCAGTTGTACAAACTGAAGTTAATTTGAATGGTGATTTAAGCTTAGAAAAAATTCAACGAAATACATAGTCAGAGACTTAGATCTTTGAGGTGAACTGAACAAAACGATTTAAATTCAAATCAGCAAATTGAGTTTGATTGTACAGATTAAACAAACAAGATATAAAGTGTAATTAGTGAGCTTTAGAGGTGCTGGCAGGTGGATTTTATTACCTTTGGACAGAGCCCGGCTACCGTTTTTCCCTGTTTCCAGTCTTAATGCTAAATTAAGCTAACCTGCTGCTGGCTCCAGCTTCATATTGAACAGACAAGTATGAGAGAATCAATCCTTTCATCTAACTCTCAGCAAGAAAGCAAATGAGCGTATTTCCCGAAATGTCAAACTATTTTTTTAAGACTATTTGGTCTACCTCGTTCCTCTTCCCACTAAAGCGCTTAAAGCCTGAATCGTCTGCTGCAGCTTGCAACTGTGAAAAAATAGACCAAGTATGAAATTCAGAAATAACAGCGTCAAATTTAAAGATTCACACAGGTATACAGGCTTATGAAAAAAAAACTGCAGAGGTGCGAGTGTTATTTATAATGCAATGACATTATGGGTACAGAATATATTATGGTTGTTGTCTTTGTTCTGCATCAGCTCCTGGGAGGAGATTTAAAAAGGGGGCAGGGTAGATGTAAAATAAAGGAGGCTGGAATTTTCAGTTGAAAGGAAATGTCTTGTCTTTCAAACATGTGCACAAAAATATATAAATAACAACAAACTCTGCATATACATTACTTTTATAGGCACTGGCACACACACACACACACACACACACACACACACACACACACACGCACACACACACACACAGAGGGCTACAGGGTGTGCCCAGCATCAGCGAGAGTACTCTCTGTGCCTGCTCTCTTCCTCCTGGTGCCCTTATTGGTTCCTGCCCAATCGGGCCATCCAATCACATCAGGCAGAGCGAGGCTGTGCATAGACTTGCAAATAATCTGCAGTTTTACAATTACACCACCACCATTATCTCTGTTTCTTTCGATGTTCGTATCTCACTCCGTTACCATCCAAAAAGTGATGGATGGTGAATGTAAATTACCTGCCAACTTACACTTCTTACAGCTGCTAGTAACTTATATCCTTGTACCCTCCCTTTTGTATACTACAGCGTAACCTATATTATATGCACATATTATTCTATTTATGTGGCTTTGCTAAATGCATCTGTAAAAACTGTTGTTGTTTTCCTGAGCCTGTCATTTTGTAGAGTAGAGGCTTATAAAGCTGTAGTGAATTATTAAGCAGGGTGAATTATGGGGCTGGAGCGAGTGAGCGAGAGAGGGAGACAGAAAGAGAGAGAGGGAGAGGTCTGGACAAAAATAGGTCAACCTAGCAGTGGCAACCCAGGGAAGTAGAAATGATTCTCTCTCTGAGGAGGAGCTTTGTGTGTGTGTGTGTGTGTGTGTGTGTGTGTGTGTGTGTGTGTGTGTCAAGGGAGGCTTCATATTTGTCAGCAGCTCATGGTGTAATGCTAATTCATATCCTACAACAAAGCAATTTAAGAGGAAAGGTTCCCATGAAGGAGAGCTTAATGTCAATACTCAAGTAAAAAATTAATGTATTATGGAGAAAACAAAATAACAAAATAATTTGAGGTGCATTAATGTAGCAAGGATTTTTTTTAGGTCCTTAAGAACTTGTAATTGGCTTGATTATATTCATTTGATAATAATTTTTACTTTTCACTACACTAATTTTTTGTGTTCCTACTGTACACTGTCTACCACAGATGTATATTATTTTTTTTAATATTTTGTATATATTATTATTATATGTCATCCCTACATTTTAACTTCTGCGCTGTTTTATGTCTTAGATTGTAATTTCTTTATTAATAATTACTTGTGTGATTTTATTTTCATACATATTTATATGAGCTTTACTGGAGGGAGCCTGAGAACTAAGAATGTCATTGCCAACCACTGCTTCACTGTAATTGTTGCACATATGGCAATAAAGAAACTTGATAGCTACAGTTACTAGTTACTTTTCTAAATCAAGATTTTACATAAAAAAAAAACATATGACGAGCTATAAAATAAGTTAATAAGTTGTTAAAGATTTAACCAGTTGTTCCTAACCTTTTGAGCCTGTGACACTTACAACAACAAAAAAAGTGTCTGCTTGGGGCCCCTTGTCACATTTCAGATTGCTGTGAGTTGTTAGCAGTTCCACCAAAGAGACGTGTCCCCTGTACACCTCTCTAAATAACCGTTCAAGGCCCAAAGAGGTTCAAATATCCAGTATTTCACAGAAAAGCTCAATTTTAAGAAAAGTCCAAAATATGTCATATAAATTAGTTTTTTTCCCAACACTCATGAATCATCTCACAACCCGTCCGATTTATCTTGTGACCCTCAGAAGGGGCCCAACGCCTACGCTGGGAACCACTGCACTAAACTACTAAATAAATTGGTTAAAACTAGCTCCACATGGACCAGCTGCGAGAGGAATGTTCTACTAACACATTGATGCATCAGTATTATCGATCTAAGGGGGCCTTTTTCAATGGAACAAAGACTATTTAGTTGATAAACAGGACATGCAGAACTTTGACTTATAAAGGAGTATTTTTAGATCCTTGTATTGGTACTTTTACTTAAGTAAAATATCTGAGTACTTCTTACACCACTGCCAACACCGTGGACACAAGTTTACTGTAAATGGAAAATACAGGACTTACTTTTGACGTGTGTGATGTGTATATGAATTTGACTCTTATCTACATAGGTACAAACACAGAAAATGAATATACTGTTGCATCATAAATGGTTCATATTAACAGCAGATGGATACTATGAATATGCTTTAGGGCCAAATGTAAACTTAATTATTTTTGCTGCATTGTTCATTGGAAATGGCTTCTGTTTTGAACCCAGGCAAATAAAGAGCTGCTCCGAGTTGCTCTGATCTCCTCTCAATTCAATGAGGAGCTAACAATTCATTATTTCAATCAGAAACAGCTCAAGTGAATCCCACATTTTCAGATCTTTAGAGCAATTTAGAATTAGTAACATCGACTGAGTTTTCAGGCAGGCAGTTTTGATAAGGTGGGGCAATGTTGCAGACTGGGCCCAGCCCCTCTCACACAAGTTATATCTCAAACACTTGAAAGACCATGAAATTCTCCTGGTTAAAACATCAGTACAAACATTGAGCAACTGTGCTAAAACAAATCTCTGGTTTGACAATATTTATGCAAAAGACTGCACACAACGTTAACAGATGGTATGAGCCATAAGGAGCACTGCGAAGAGACGTCAAATCACGTCAGTTTTAGTATTACCTGCTGACAGCGGGATGAATGTTGATCTTTATAAAATGTGTTAATTAATTAATCAACATAAAAAATATTTATTTTGTATTTTTGGCTACAGCCCTGCTCATCCGTGTACCAGTACTTAATACAAATACATACATTTCTCTTGTATAACCTACATTCATTGCATTCTTTTCAAAATCCACTGCTCGGTCCAAGTCTCTAATTTACCGTCTATATATTATCTGCGGGCTCCTATGGCTGCCGTTAACATCATAATCCTGCTTGTGATATACTGCAGCATAGACAGAAACAGTTCAACGAGAGTTCAGGAGAAGAAAGGAGTAGGTTGGGTTTTTTTTGTTTCATACTGCGATTTTACTCTGTTATCAATTTTTTATCATTGGTGCAAATATTGGCTGCAGAGGAAGAATCCCAACATCTTATGAGGCGTCGGTCCTGCAGGGAACAGATCCACCAGTTGTTACCAAACAGCTGAGGGTGTTACCACTCCGCCCTGTGTGAGACCGAGTGTGTGTGGAGGGATAAATTCTGTGTGTTTGCATGTGTGTGTTTGTATGAGTACACCTTTGTGTGTCTGTGGCTACCTATGTGATGAAAACACATTTCTGTGTTCAGTGTGTGTGTGTGTGTGTGTGTCTGTGAAGGGGTGAAGAGGTTTACAGTACATGTGTGTGTGTGTGTCTGTAAAAGTGAGCGAGAGAGAGAGAGAGAGAGGAGAAGCATGACCTACATTTGGCAAAGCTCATCGTATGAGCATGAAACTGCCTAACATCACCCCAGAGCTCCGCAGCACAGAGCCATGCGATTGGCTGCTTTCAGCTCCAGCCTGACAACAGCACTGGCATCACCCAGGGGGAGGGGGAGGGGAAGGGGAGAGAGAGGGAGAGAGGGAGAGAGGAAGATATGGGGAGCAGGCACATACATTAAATCCAAAAGAAGAAAAGATGCAAATAGATGATTGGATGGAGAGAGAAAAGAGATGGAGAGTGCGAGAGTGAAGTAAAGGATCCAATTAGAAACAGTGATGGTCATGAAGGTGTGTGTGTGTGCAAGTCTATTGCTCACATTTTAGGGACAAAATGTTTTTACACGGCCACGTATGTTTTGTCGTCACCCGTTTGGGGAAAAAAAGCTGGTTGAAACTTGTTTTTAGCCATGCAAACGGCGTGGCTCTAGGGGTGGCAATGTTAGCCAATCGGTTGGTCCACCACGTTGGTCCAGACTAAAATATCTCAACAACTATTAGATCGATTGCCATAACATTTTTTTACAGACATCCAAGATCCCTAGAGGATGAATCTTAATGACTTTCATGATTTCTTGACTGTTCCACTAGCGCTCCCGTGAGGTTCACATTTGGGTTTTGAGTGAAATGTCTCTACAATTGTGATAAGGATTGCCACAAGTCCCCTTCAAGATGAATCGTATTGACTTTGGTGAACCCTTCACTTTTCATCTAGTGCCATCATTGTCTAATTTTTTTTTTCTTACTGACTAAATACCTGCAAAACTCGGCTTGTTAACATTAGCTGTTAGCAGCCGATGGAGCACGGAGCAGAGGTTTCAATGAATAACATTAGGATGTGTTCATGCTCTATTCAGTAAAAATGACTATTGGGCGAATGTATTTTCAAAACGTTATCATGATGTGTTCAAATGTAATCTTGTACAATGTAGTTTTAGTTTTTAGAAACTTGAATAAATACAGTTGTTTGAAGGAGATGTTTTCACAGCAATATAAAATAAAGTATTTTATTATGACCTGTTTAACTTCCATACACTAGTTATAAGCAGCTTACAGTATAATACATATTTAAAACACTTAACGTCAAGTTTGTTTTTCTTCAAATATTTAAATAAAAATACAATATCTGTGGCAAAAAAACATGATCGCATCTCTAAATTAGATGATCGTTTTTTCTGTCTTAAAGCCATCTCGCTTCCTCCTCATCTCTGTTGATTGTTGCACAGACACAGTACTGATCAGGGACTGATGACCGCTGATAAATAAAACAATTTATATAGGAGCAATTAAAAATTTACTTTAGGCAAGTATTTCTGACCCACTTGCCTGACTGGGCGTTTAACCCTGACCAGATCCACAATTTCACAATAAAAGCCCTGGACATATGATATTCGCAAGCAAGTATATCGCATTTCCGTGTCGTTTATTCGTCACCCCTAGTGGGTAAAGTCCTTTATTCTTGCTTGGTTAAGGTTAGGTTTAAGTTCATTATAGGCTAAAGGCTGGGGGTAGGCATGTAGTGATACGTTTCCAGGGAATGGATGTAAGTCAATGTAATGTAGTTCTAAGTGACAAAAACAAGTTACTGTGTGTGTAAGCACACATGCACACACACACACACACCCTCTTCTGCCTCTGTGTAACACTCTGTCTGTCTCTCTTTTTTCTCCCTGAGCTCCCCAGGCACAAGGCATTATGGGAATCACTCTGGCATGGCTCTTGCTCTTCACAGCTTTAATCTTTAAGTTGTTTCCATAGAAACGACTTCGTTCACTCAGTTGATAGCTGGATGGTTTCTGAAGCTATAGAAGAATGTCCTCACCCAACATAAACCTCCTCCACAACTTGACAACAGAGCAACGTCTTAGTCACTGTAGACTCATTGATCCTTTACTTATAACTAAAGAGGAGTCAGTATTGATGATGCCAGGCACGCATGACCAAAATATTCCTTTTATCCCTGGAGTGAGAATTATCTACCGTTTTCTATGGATCATATTATTGTGTCACCACAGCTATTAGTTATTCAACGATAGTTTGGGTGCAAAGGTGATATATTTTAGAAAAGCAGACTTATAAAATGATAGCTAAGTCACAGCTCACCTGCTTCAAGGAGACAAAGCAGGTGACATTTAGTAGGTGATGTGTTTAGTGAACTTGCAGCCCAGCTTTGGTTATTTCAGGTTGAGGTAGCAGCAGCAGACCGCCTACTGTCATCAGGTACAGCTGTCGGTGTTTCCTTCGTTGCCTCAGAAGCCCTTTCCCCTCCCTTCCCTTCTCTCCCTGTTTCTTTCTCTGTATACTGTATGTATATATATATATATATATATATATATATATAATTAATATTTTTATATATATATATATATATAGTTATAGAAATATTAGTTTGTATCACTGTCTGTCTCTCGCTCTCAGGCTCTCAGATGTGACTAAACACACACACACAGCTCAGAAACTGTAACATACAATGTAAAGATACATGCTTTTAATTTGAAAGGCTGGATTAACAAATAAGAAAGAATTAATAGATTTACTCACACACAGACATGCATGTACCTGAACACGCACACACAAACATTCACACTATGACCAGCAGCAGGAGTCTTCCTCAACACACGCACAGCAGGAGATCGCCCCCTCCCTGCATATGTGCCGGTTTCCATGGAGACACGCAGTTAAAAATAACATGGGCGATGGCTTGTCTCGTGCGATTCCACCAACATGGCTGAAGCATTCACTAAAACACACACGGGCATGGATGAAGTCTGTTTGACAGCCACACACACACACACACACACACACACACACACACAGAGAACAATATGAAAACACACACACACACACACCACCATCATCATCGTGGGTATGATAGTGACGTTTTTTCCCGCCCTCCTGCCGCTGGTCTATGCAGAGATGATATTAGATGTTGTGTTATGAGATGAAAACAAGACGCCTCCTGTAGTGCTGTAAATTAAACCTGTATAGTCTACTTTTCTGTATGAATAGTTATGTTGTAGTTAGTTGAGAACTATGTTGTTTGTGGCATTATTCTATATTTTTTCTTATTGAAAGCAAAGACCAAAACTAACAATGTGTTATGCCGAGTTCAGACTGCACAATATTTGTGCCTGTGTCACTGTGTCAGATTAGGTGATTATTGAGTCATTAATTCTTGCTGTGACTTGGCCGAGAGACATGACGTTTATATACGTTGGCCCCTGAACAATCGTAGCTTTGCGTCTTTTACGATCTGTAAAAAATTCCAACGCGATAGTCTTTTTGTCGGGACGTCATGAGGTGTCCCCATAGGCGTCAACTACACTGCACGGGATAAAACGACACACATTTTGGATCAGGACACACTATGCCTGTCGGGTTCAGCTATTATCAGATATTGTGTAGTCTGAACTTGGTGTTAGTGTGTTTCTTAACGTTCAACTTTCCTACTCTGGCTGTGGCAGCCCACAGCCCATTCATTCCTACTGGAGATATAAATCTTAAAGAATTACACACAAATACTTTTTTTTTTTTTTTAAAGACACATTATGTCCCTAAAACAAATGGCCATTGTCATTTTATAACAAATAGACTGAATAGCACTTTTGTTAGGGACTATTTTCAGCTGCGGATTAATACATACCAGTGACTATTCATTAGGATGGTGTATCTGGAATTGACTCAAAATAAACATGTGTACATCGTAGTGAAGGAACATGTCGGCTCATTGATGTGTTGTTAATAGTATTAATTTGAAAAACAACAATGGAGCGCTGCAGCACAGAGGAATAAACAATCGGGCTTGGGCTACAGGGACAATAGCTGTAGGTAGGATCAATTCATTTTAAAACTAAAATTAAAGTTTTGGTCTTTTCATGGTATTCCTTGACAAAATAGGGAAATATAGAATATCACCAGACTTATCCTTTAACGAAAGCTCTGCAGCTCAAAGTCCGTTATCTGTCTGTCAAGATCATTTTACTGGTCAGGAGATAATGTGTGGGATAGGAAAACAAAACATATTTCTCCGATTTCTTTTCTTACCTTAGATTTATACAATAGTTTTCTGCTTCTTGACCTCCTTAAATAAAATTTTAAAATGGCGTGTGGTTGATCTATTCCCCATTCTGCCTCATGAGGGCTATGTTAACCAGGTATTACAGCATGATGGTATTGTGATGTTTAAAAAAGAAGAACCTGTGATTTAGAGTAATGTCCTTTCATCAACATCAAGGACAACTTTAATAACAGTGTGTGTGTGTGCGTGCGAGTGTGCGTGTGTTTGTGTGTGTGTGTGTGTGTGTGTGTGTGTGTGTATGCGTAAAATCATGCAAATTTGTCTGCATGTTTCTAAACTAATACACTGTTGAGACAAAAGATACAGGAATTACTCTCGACCAAATAGAATAGAATAGAATTTTTTTTCCTGTTTACGCTACTTATTCTCTCCATATTTCCTTCCCTGATTACTGCCTCTTTAGGAACAATGCTGCAATATTGATGAGAATTGGGGAAATACAGAAGCCTCACAAAGGTTTGAGCAAGGAGAGGAGGCCCTACAACAACATGAGATGATAAAACATTAATCTCCTGCTGCTGCTTCTCTCCATTGACAGGAACAAAGTGTGGAATTTTGACTTGTTCTGTCTATGATTTTGTGCCTTACATTGAGTGCAACATATATAGGTTTTAAACTCCACGCACGAACAGCGGCAACGTATTGTTCAGTTGTCAGATTATGTATGTAGATATTCAATTAAGCACTACTACTTGTGCAAATGAGACAAAAAAACAATAAATTACTGAGGTTAAAGTCTAAAGTAAACAGAACATACACATGCTTTGTAACAAATAACACTTAATATTTACTTCCCCCCTTTTTAATTTCATCAGTGCTCCTTCAACGTCTTGGTTAATACACATATTGGCTTTTGACACCACTTTCATTTGTACTAAATGAATAGTTTGACATTTCTGGCTTATTCTTATGCTTATTCTTATTATATATTGCAGTGAGTTAAATGAGAAGATCAATACCCCTCTCATATTCGTCTCATGAATATAAAGCTGCAGCAAGCAGCCATTTGGCCCTGTCGAAAGTTTTAAAAAATCCACCTACCAAGACCTTTAAAGCTCACTTTTTCACATGAGGCGTCCCCATAGGCGTCAGTAGGCGTCAACTACAACAAATGAGATACAATGTATTGATTAATGAACATTAACAACATCTTGGTACATGATATGAGAGTAATATCTTTCTTTCGAAAAGAAAGCAAATAAGTGTATTTATTAAACTATGACCAGAATGGATGAATGGTCTACTACAATGGCAGTGCAGTATCTCCAGCCATTAATTGAAAATATATATATTTTTCTCCATAGAATAGTGAAGTTGGATCAGCTCTTCATTTGGTCTCAACATAAAGAAAATCTTTACATCACTCACAAATCTACCGTGCACTTCCATGTTGTGGATTTCAGTCCACACATTACCCATACTGTACATAACGCATAGCTTCTGAATGTGGTGTAGTGTTCATGCAGTGCCACTAAGGGGCAGCACAGGAGCACTATCAGTGGAGCCTGTTAATATTGGGTAAACAGCGTGTGCAAAGCCAGAAAATAATCCCATGAACATTTAACCTGCTGTTATGTTGTTGATATTTTCTCTGGCTCGTCCGGCTCACTGTGACGTGCTGGGTGCTATAAATAAGACTTTTGGATTCATTGTCAGACACTGTGACTCACCTCTGCTAGCCGTTACTAAAAGGCCTCAAACCCTTATACAAATGTGCACACAGTCACACACACGCTTGTTATAACATGAATGTTGTGCAGGTCAGAGGGGTAGAAGAGGGATTGAGGAGGGAGGCTGAACAATAGTGCAGGTGTGCGGCTGGGGAAAGAGGGACGGGAGAAGGGAATGGGGGTGGTATGATTTATTCATTTTGTGTTAAAGGAGGACACAGACACAAATATAGACAAATATAGAGGGAAACAGAGGGGCTGCAGGAATAGAGTTATTTTATACAAAGCTAACAAATAATTGAGCATGATTCCTACATAAAAAACAAGTCTGTAAAAGTGTGTTTTAAATGACTTGAAACATGATACTGATTAAGTGATTTGCCCTAAACTCCCCTGGCGGGACCAGCCGCTACCCAAGAGGCAACGAGGCAGCTCATATGTGGTTGAGAGGTCTGTGATCCGGCCCTGATGTTTCATAGATCACTCAATACCACGACTGACAAACAACCCCAGGGACGACAAGTTATTAAAGGCCTCCCAGCAGTCCTGTTGAGAGAAACTGCTGCAAAAAACTGAGGCAAGCCACGAGCAATGTCCATGCATTTAATATTCACGACCGCCTTCTCCTAGCATTTGTGCTGATGTTGACCACTGCGGTGAAGCGCGGGCAGACACGTGGTGGGTGTGTGTGTGTGTGTGTGTGTGTGTGTGCAGATATTTTTGGTGTGTCTGTGTCGTTCCCGGCCACGGCGGGAGGCTGAAAGCTCCTCGAGCAGACTGCCAGCTCCGCCAGCTCTACTCCAAAATCAGTGAACTGCCAGAGCTCCAGATTACAGCAGATTACCGGGCAGGGTGCTCGTACACTCTGTGTGTGTGTGTGTCTGTGTGTGTGTGTGTGTGTGTGTCATGCAGTTTATTTCGCAACCGCATGGGGACGTTGACTCTTCATAAACAATGTAGACAAAGACAAAGTTTCCTCGATCAGGATACTGGACGATATTGAGAATCATTTGCTTCCAGTTTTTTTTTAATTATGGCCTGAAATGTCAATTTTTTTACCTCATTGTTTTAACGTTCATCGATTATTTGACAGTCAAACTACATGCTTTTACACCGACAAAAAGTCAGGTGGTCTGTCACACACACACACTCTTAGATCATTACTCTGTGGTGGCAGCAAGAGAAGGATTGAACACGTGATACATATTCCCAGCATGTGGTGGATTAATACATTAATACTTTGTGGCTGAAGCCCTCCCCCAACCCCCTCCCTCCACATATTACTGCATCAAAAAGAGATTACGGTCAGGGACAGGCCATGCCCAGGCAGGATCCTACCATTTGACACCGGCGGACAGGGGTGACAAATAAGAGACAACAGAGATGGGGCAGAGAAGGGTTTTGAGTTTGTGATGAAGCGTAGGTACATCATTCCTTGTGAGTGCGATGTATCTCTCGGCGAGGCCAATGTGTCCACATGACATATGGACAAAGGGGAAATATTTGTTTTCAGTGACGTGTTGGGTCAGCTGAAGGGAGGAGAGAGCAGGGACAGCAGGTGGGTGGGTGAGGAGGTGGAGGGGGAGGGTCTGTGTCTGCAGATGTTACTAGTCTGGGTGCTGGACTTGCACAGGAATGTTTGGGAAAGGTCTGCAGGAGTAAATAAGGTGGCGTTATTGAGAGACAGATGACAAGGAGTCTGCAGGAGAAAGGGAGGAGCGACAGAGAAAGACAGAAAAGAGGAAAAGAAGAAGAGAGAGTAGACAGCTGCTGACCATGGCTTTGGCTTGTCTCGGTCTAGGCTGCGTCCCTGTGCAATCCAAAGGTACTGTCTGTAGCATCAGTATGTTCCCTAAAAAAACCTGTTACCTGTTTACTTCCTGTTACCATTGTTTATACTGTGGAATTACTTTTAATTAAGACAGGAATGTGACTGTAGTGTCACTGTGATGATGTTACACTGTTGCAATGTTGTCATATCAGCTCACTGTCTTCTACAGGAAAATCCTTCTCTCTGCGTGACATTGTGCTGAACTTAATCACAACAATCAATGCATTTTCAATGATGCTATTTTCAATCAATCGCTATTAAGGCGATGTATGCGAACACTAAAGTGTTGCATGTATGAGGTGGTTAAATTATGTGTGATGAAGAAAAGTGTCTCAATCACTTTTTTTTTTTCAAAGATATCAACTATGTCAGGCTGAATATTAGAATATTTTTGAATAAAATGATGCACAAGTAATTTAGAACATTTTCTTTCGTTTGGAACGGTGCAGCCAAAAAAAAAAGTCTTGAGATTCAATATTTCACTGATAGTTTGGATATTTAATTTCACAGTGTAAACATCTAGAGTGGAAATGATCAGTCAATTAATTACAAAATTGATGGACGATTAATCTTTAATAATTCCATACATTTTACCAATTAATTGTTGTGTAATTTGTTTTACATTTTAATGGAAAGAATTTACTTGAATAGAATATGATGAAATAGAATATTTCTCAGTTGTCTTAGTTTTCTAATCGTAAACTGAGTCAACAGCATTTGGATTTTCTACTGTTTGTGGGTTTTCATCACTATTTTGTGCCATGTTATTGATCAATAATGATAAAAAAAAATTATCTGTAGTTTATAGCTTCAATGAAGAGTTAACACGGTGACCCAGAATATCCATGACACTGTCAGACAATATGAAATAAGATCATTTTAACAACCTCAAATCTAGTTAAGATGGGAAACTGTATGTTAAACAGTTAAAGTGCAAGTGGCTGTCAAGCTTTGATTATTATGTATTTTCATGTAGTTGACTTTATTCTATGCCAGTGGGGAGTTAAAACTATTATTCCTGAAATTTTACGTGATGTTCCCTCAAAAGTTGCAACAGTTTGAACACTATGGCCGAAACTAACTGCTGATAACAATATAAAAATAATAATATTACTACTGTTGATGAGATGAGGTGGTGCGTGGTGTGGCTGCTGAGCCGTTGCAGGCCGACTAACAGTGCACCGTTTTTCCTCTGCAGAACTGGCCAGCTAGTGTTTCTTATATAACAGCTGTCTACTATGACAAGATTCTGCAGCTACTGCCATAGGGAGTGTGCTGCCTGACCCAGATACACCCTAATACATTCTCCACTAATGACTTACATTCACTCACATCTGGACCAGAGAGAGAGAGGGATACAACATCATATAGCTGTACCAGAAAGAGAAAGAGCAATATTAAAGCAGTGACATGTGGAGAGTCGGTGTTCTCATTGCAAATGTCATAGATGACTGTGCCTGGTTGTGATGTTTTTTTTATAGTTTGTTGGCACTCTTTCTTTATACTACAGTGTGTCCTCTGTGCATAACAAAGTAGTCAAAGCTGTTCACTGGCTTTCTGTGGTCTGCAACTAAACATCATACCATTAGTTTATTTTTATTATAGCTCTTGTTCTCTGTCTCCTTCTTTCTCTTCTTCCCTAAAAGTGGATCTCAGAAACCATAAAAGCCCACATCAGCCAAGGCCTCCAGATAAAACTCATTCCCTACTCAGGTAATAAAAATTAGACCCATTAGCCAGATGATGCTGAAATGGTGCCAGAAAAAACACTTTAACATTTTAGCCAATAACTCACCAACTGTACATCACACACTTAAAACCTCTGCGTTGACATTGAAGAAATGGCTCTCCTGACACACTCCACAGCACATTTCACAAATTATCAGGCTTTCTTGATTATTCTTCAGCAGAAAACGTATGTGTTACTCTTTGTTAGTTTGTAAGTTTACATGAAGCCCCCTTGTTGCAAATAAGATTCATCTATGTTTTCCTGCTAAAATATGTTTCCAGTGAATTCTATTCTATGCTTGTTTATGTATAGCATCAAGTTCATCGACATAAACAATGTCCACTGTCATCGAACCAAGTTTCAGCAGCTCATAAAGGCTGATGTGTAGTAGTATAAATCTTCTTGAAACCCCAGTGAGTCCATTGATTAATCCATCCGTCAATCCATCTCTTCAAGTCAAGACCGAGCAGAGCAGCTTAAATGTTCTTTTCCATAGAAGCCCTTTTGGGGCATCCCCAAGCACCCCCACTGCCAGTTGGGCATGCATTGAACTCCCACAATGGGGAGGGAGGGACGTCCTCACCAGGTGCCCAAACCACATCCACCAACCCCACTTAGTGCGAAAAATCAGTCCAGCAAGGTCGACGCCAAGGTCCTTGGAGTCGCTGTTCTCTAGATAGTCGGGCTGATTGCAACTGTCAGCGCATTACGGTGTGTTGTGGCACCGGAGAAGTTTAAACCTGTG
Source organism: Bovichtus variegatus (assembly GCA_943593645.1). Classification (NCBI taxonomy): domain Eukaryota; kingdom Metazoa; phylum Chordata; class Actinopteri; order Perciformes; family Bovichtidae; genus Bovichtus; species Bovichtus variegatus. The sequence continues at coordinate 2,383,261 of CALSCE010010649.1, forward strand.
GTCTTGGGCTGATGTGGGCTGAAGGTGGAGTGAAAATGTGGCTGTCAGAGTGAAAGATGTCTGAAAACGGCGTACATTTTCAGACAGTCTTTCCTGGAGGAGTGAGGACGCATTCACTTGGTTGTTAACATGAAAACTTGATGGAATTAATGTCTAGTAAAAAATGAAAAGTAGAGCTTGAGAGAGAACGCCGCCAACTTTCTCACATCCACACACAGGGTGAAGTGGGCCTGAATGTCGGATGGCTGGTTTCTGAAGGTTGTAGAAATTATCGGACACAAACCTCCCACCGACCGATCCCAAGAAACTTTTGGGAGGAGGGGACCTAAAAAAACAACAACTAACACTTCCGTTAAAGCCAACTGGTGCCTTTAGACACCTAGCCATAACGTATCTTCCTTAAAACTTTGCTGATGATTCACAGTTGGACCTCCAACCTATTGTAGATTCTAGCTTGCTGGGATATAATAAAATTATTCCTCTTTCTTATCCATTCCTCTGTTTCTTACCATCTCCCTGCACATTATTGTCCAGCAATTCTGTCGCCGTCTCTCTTTTATTCCTCTTTTCTATCTGCAAATATTCATAACAACACTCACTTTGACCAAGGATAGAGAGAGAAGTTTATCATTACGATTGTAACCTTGTGAAGCTAAAAACTAATGTTGATAAGTGCTTTTCTCCTATAAGATCCTTAATCAAACATTTTTCGGCTCAAAATCCAAATTTCATCAAAGTTCAGAAACCATACATTTGCATTGCTTCTGTTTAATCGTTGAATCACTGTTTTTAGATGCTTGACCCTGTGAATCGCTGCATTGCTCTCTTTTTTCGTATTGCACTGCATTTCTTTATTACATAGTGTTTTCTACCTTCTTTTTTTTTGTCTACCTCTCCTCCCCTCTCTTGGTACTGTTGGCATGCAAGTCCTGCTGATGACACTGCAAGTTGCTGACACTGCACCTGCAGATTTCAGCATGAGGGCAAGCAGAGATGGAGGGATACAGTAGGGAAGGAGAGGGATGATGAGTAGAAGACAGAGAGAGAGAGCGAGGCAGACAGAGAGTGTGTTAGATGAGTGTGTCTGGTTATGGACGTTAGCGATGGGAAACTCTCAGCATAAGCTTCATTACAATCCAATGCAGATGAGGAGGAAGAGGTGCAGGACAGCAAGAGCGAGGCGGGACAATGCAGGTAGGGAAGAAAGGTGAAACCCTGAAAGAAATACCCTGAAAATACAAATGTTTAGATTTTGTTACACACTATTGATCATTCAATTTGGAATATGATTTGTATTCCCGGTGGATTCTATGAGATCTCAAAATTAACTTTGAATCCAGCACTGCCTTGTTCATGTCTAGCTGAGAGTTAGGGCTATGCGAGTTGCCGCCAGAGGGAAGGTTGCCGAGGCACTGGACTGAGGGGAACACTGATACACCCCATGTGGAAAAGTCAGTTGTTTACCATGTTTGTTTAGTGACGTTATTGCTGCAGCCCTGCAATGGACTGCAAAGCTACATGTAGTGGAACTTCTGATGTTTTGTTTGCTGTGCAGGCATTCCACAATATTCCTAGATCTTATAGGTATACGTTCAAGTTCCCCTACATTTTTCTTTGCAAATTGCTACTTCACATGGATGTTTAAGATCCAAGGTGAAGAATGATTTATGTGTAGAGTTTGACATGAGAAGGCTGTTTTCACATTAATCTGCTTCAGGAAGAAAGTTTCTCAGTGCTCACCTGAAATCTTAATTTAAGTCAAGTACATTTTGTGACGTTTCAACTATTTTGGAGCCAAGTGTGATGTGGAAACACGAGCGCACACAATAGACTTTTCAGTAAAGTATATGAATAATATTTGCATCTTCATATATTCTGGATTTTTCTATCCAGGAGGAGGAGTAGATGTGATTTTAAGTTTTTCTTAATCAATTTTTTTTGCGGAAACACCATATTAGACATAAATTATCATTCTAAGTAGAGTATTTTTATGTCTTGAACATGTCTGGGGGATATTTAAGTACAACATCTTCTTTGTTAACATCTTTTCTTTTTTTGATGACATACAGAAAAAAAAAAAACAGCAGGGAACATTTAGCTGAGTAATGCCGTTTTAGCACTACAACTTGATGATAATGATGAAGAGACGCCTTCATAGCAGCAGCAGAAGAGCAAGAAGAATAAAAAATAAAAAAAAGAGTATAAAAGATGAACAGAAGGAAGGGCCGATGAGAAGAAAGATCAGGGAAACCAGTGAGCTGGCAGGCAGTAAAGCCACAGTTACAAATCCACTAAGTTAATGATGTCACAACAACTATGCCAGCACCTTCTACAGACTAATATGCTATTTCTCTGTTCCTCTTTCACTCTATCGACGGTAATTACCACTCACAACCAGGAATAACAAAGTATTGAAGCATGTGTTTTGCAGATTTTGCAGATATGTCAGTTTAATGGCCATACTATCTCTATGCAACAAACGCAAGGTTTCTCGGAATTTCAGCTTTTAGCCAGAGCAAAAATAATGCCTGAGTTCAAGTGACAAACACGGCTCTGATGAAATTCATCTTACATTCATTTCAATTTGTCTTTAAATGTATGTTACTGATTTCCCTCTACTACAACGCATACAAGTGTGTTTGTACAGCTGCAGTCTTTTGGAGCCTTTACTTGTATTTTATCATCATTGTCTTTATGATGATTGAAAACACAAGGTGTGATGTGTGACAATATCCTTATCTGTACGTGACAGTCTTCAGGACAGAACGCTGTGTAATTGTTTATCTAGTGTGAATAAGCTGGCCTTCCGTGCTTCTTTAACCTTGTAGTTTAAATCGGCCGGATGCTGCTGATATGAGCTTGCTGATTTAATTGCAGGCAAACGCGAGCCTTGATGAGCAATGAAAGGTTGCTTGGCTACTGATGTACAGTGTGGCTTTCAAGGGCACAATAGCATATTTAATTGAGTTAAAAGAGGGGAAATAGATTTCATAATAAAAGCTAAAGGGGCTCTGAGAGCAGATAAGAGAGATGGATAATCACAGTCCTCTCTCTTTCCTCTCCTCATCTGTAAATCAACCGTTTCAATCTTTGGAAATGAAAGTTAGAAACTCAGGTGTACATCATTCATGATAGCAGGGTTTTGTTGTTTTTACTTATAATAGTAAAGTGTGGTGGCAATATACATGGAGGACTGTGAGAAATGCAGAGTTGTGTGCTGGTGTACACAGAGTTGCAGTGGTGGGGCGTGTATAGCTGCCACCTGCTGGCGTGTCTCGGCCTTGTCTCATGTTTGAATGTACAAAGAGGACTGTGACATGCCTTACATAAAACTTCTAGAATAGTTTTTTGTGTACCAACTTCAAATAGTATTGTCTTTCAAATAGTATTGTCCTTATTTCCCTTTGTTTGGTGTATTTCCATCTGTTGACTTGCTTCAGTGTGAGGCCTCTGCCTGTAGGTGGTAAATTGTAAAGCCTGGCCTGGATTTCATCTTATTGCAGTTTCTCATATTGTTGTTTTCTCTCGGATGCTGGTGGAACAGGCATGATGTTGCATACAAATGTCCTATTTCAAGAACCATTTATTAAAGCAACAATGACATCTTTGGCATTGTGTACTTTTAGAATTAATATTTTATATTAAGGCATAAACAAGGCTGGATTATCAACTGACAATTTGAAGGAAATTGCAACTGCAATTTTGTTTTTGCCATTGCGGCTGGTGTGTCCCATCGAGTTTGATAATGTAATCATATTCTGTAAGTGTATTCAGCCTACCTGGCAACAGGTAGTGTTCTCGTGTTGTAGCCTCCTGTGTGACTCATACTTGTGTTGAGTGATTGAATGTAACAGACTAGTTATAGGACACAAAGAAAGCAGGACCCCCCCCCCCCTGCTGGATGCATGGGTCTATAGGGTAAAAAGATATGCGCTTACGTACACAAAGGTCAAAACGCTGCATCAAAAAAACAAAAACAACAACACAGGACCAACTTTGTTTATGAGCAGACCAGTTGTTTTGTTTTGTATGTATTACAGAGTCATCATCGAGGTTCCACTTTAAACTGTTTCTGTCTCTCTCTTCTCTCATCTAAGCGGTGTCGAACCTGGATATAGAGAGCAAGCTGTCGCTTCACTATCAGGCTCCATGGCACCAGCAACACAACGTGTTTCATCCTTGTAGCCGACCACCATGTCTGGAGGAGCTGCACAGAAGTGCTCAGCTCAGTCTCAGAGCCCTGCACCGAGGTGAGAGAGGCTGAGCTCATCTGCACAGCTGCACTACAGTGGGTTGTGTACAAATGGATTGTGAGTTTTCATGTGTGCGTGTTTGGGTTTCACAGACGACGAACAACAGCACCACCGCTCCACGAGTCGGGAGAGAAACAGGGTGACCATCTCTATCTCAGTGGCGCCCCCCATGCCCACCTTCCCCTCGCCACACAGCATCCGGCGGCAGCAAAGGAGCCGCCTGGCACGAGCGGTAAGGATCACGCATATCTCACAATCCACCAATCAGTGAGCGGTTATCAATAAATGGTTTACTTTCAATGGCAGGAACTATATTATGTGATTGTATTTATTATCAAGCTGTTCACACTTGTGGGCCAATACATTCTTGGATTATGTGTACGTGACGAGTCTCAGCAATATGGCACAGTTGCAAAAATCTCAAACATGTCAACTGAACAACTGGACAGTGTGCCTTGTATGTTCAGTGAAGCATGGGATAATGAGGAAGACATTAAGTAGTACATCAAGAAAACAAAAAATGTCTTGTTCATTTGTTTCGACACCTTTGATTCTTATTAAATATATGTTGCAACACACTGACATAGTATCTCATTCTGATGTTGAAATGCAGCAAGAGAGAACAGAGAGGGAGCGAGAGTTAGACTATCAACCAAGGAAGGTAAATCAGAAATGTGTGTCTGTGTGTTCATGTCTGTTAATGTCTATAATATAGAAGCCTGCTGTAAGATTTGTGTTATATGCACCCGTGTGTACAGTCACTGCTGTTTCATGAATCATCGTACTACAGCACTACATTCGATTCCAGTATTAAAATTTTTTTTTTATTATGATGTGGTTGTTTTGGTACCGGTCTACCATATATCAGCATACATTAAAAGTATGTTATGTTCAGAACTTTTTTATCACACAAAAATGTACCTTTATTCATATATATCTGAATCTTTTGAAGGAGAGGACTGTAAGAGAAACAGAGATCCAGACCATACAGAGAAAAGTAAGAAAAGTCTATGACACATAGTCAGAAAAATTGCAAAAACCATGTGTAATTTCTCTGATGACAAACTTCACCAATTTTACCTGCACTCTCAGCAATAATTGTTTGCATGTGTGTTTCTTCCTGCTGCCACAGGAGAGGTCAGGCAGAGAAGCAGATGTTCAGACGATCCAAAGAAAGGTAAGAAAAACGTTTAAATGGTGAACAATCAATCAACTATACCAGACTTCTACTGCATTGAAATAGTAACTCAGGTTATATATTGTGTTGTTATTGAAAGAGAAAGGGAACAGGATTTGGAGTGGAGATTATTTTAAGACTGTAAAATGGGAAAATGGAACAATACTGTACATTGTCTGTCTCATTCATCCTTCACCTATTGACTTTCTTTTAATCTTTTTATTTAAAACTATTAAATCTTTTGGATTACTCAAGTCATGTCATCTGTTCTTTTGTTCTTCTTTTGTCTTTTCTTTATTTTGTGTTAATAGTTTGCATGCTTTTACTCACTTCACCCTATTGAAGGTTGCATCTTCATTCCATGGAATAGAAAGGTATCAAGCATTTGTGTTGTTTTAACTATTTGTTTACCCTATAATCAAATGTTCTATTTACTTTTCCTTTGGTATTGTTTTTGCCATTACATATCTTCTATTGATAGAGAAATTGGCTGTGACCATTGTACATAATTCCTTTTAGTCCATCCAACAGTAGTAAATTATTTATTAAAACTGTAGCACTGTATCATCACCTACCATATTTATAATGTTGCTGCTGTCCATCTATTCCTTCCAGGCTACCTCGACAGGGGAAGGCGAATGTGGGGAGGTCCTGGGAGGCCACAGAGCCAAGGCCTCAGCCCCCAATGCGCCCTCAACCCAGGATAAACAAACAAACTGGTCCAAGGAAAATCTCCCGCCATCAGATCAGAAGTCAACTGCCGATTCTCACTCCATCGCCTCCTGCATCATCCCCATCAACGTCACAGGTAAGACAAAGAAGTAAAATAGGAAAATAAAGAGCAAGGTTGGCCCCAGTGAAGATCAATCAGGGACTTTGTTATTGTGAGACAAAAGTGCAAACAAGTGACCAAACAGCGACTGTTCCCAAATCAGGAATCAAACCCAGACTGCCTGCATGAAAACCAGGAATCTAATTGAATATATTAAACTTTAGCTTTTGATATGGCTTATGGCTTCTGTGTTGTTATTGCAGGAGTTGGGTTTGACAGGGAAGCAAGTGCTCGTTGCTCTCTAGTCCATTCCCAGTCGGTTCTTCAGAGGAGAAGGAAGCTGAGGAGGAGGAAGACTATCACAGGAATACCCAAAAGAGTACAACAGGACATGGGTATGTTATAGAGCACACCTGGAAAATTTAGGGTTATTATAATGTAATGGTCTTAATCTTGTAGTTTTGGCAAATTGCTACTGGTTTTATTAATATTTTTTCCAATTTAATTGCTGAGATCTGGGAATGAGGTGACCTTGCTAATTTAGCCATGAGTTCATGAGGGCAAGCTAAATGAGCAGCAACAATCACATGCAAACAAAAATACTAGGCAGTCTATTTAAACTGTTACCCAAACTGTACTAGCTACTTGTTAGCTACTTCCTGGTTCAGCTTTGACCTTTTTACCTGTAGTTACACATGCATGTCATTTCATAATGCAATGGACAATTGTCATGTACATTTCAGATGCTTTCATCTTTGTTTTTGCAATCCAAATATTATGGTTTTAAGAAAATGGTTTAGCTGTGGATTTGTTCACAATCTGATCACGAATATGCGAGGTCCCGATTCTCAGCAAAAAAGATATTGTGTAAAATGTTACCATTAACTGCAGGTCTATCACTCAACATGTTTTATCTGTTTGATTTCAGATTCAGATGAATCACCCGTAGCAAGAGAGCGCACAGTGATTGTCCATGCCAACTCGCACCAACTCTCTCTCTGTCAGGAAGACCTTTTAATCAGTGGTCGCCTCCACCACACTCGTGACTCTGGCTGCCAGACAGATGATTTCCTTATAGCATGTAAGTATTTGTTTTTTTAATCTGTGCTACGGACATGGGCAAGGACTTTGCTTAAGTAATTCCTGCTAAATGAAATTACAAATGTTTGACTTTGCAGTTATGGCTGTCATGATAATAGCTCAGCTCAGATAGCTACCATTGCTACATTTGCAACCATCCGAAGGCTGCCAATAAAATCAAACCAGTATACTTTCATCTTCAAACTAGATCCATCAAACTAGGGCTGCACGATATATAATTTCAGCATCATCATTGCGATATGCGCATGCACATCGCAATGATTATACCCAGGGTGAAGATGGCTCGTGAATTTGACCGTGACCTTAACATCACCCCTTGCCCAGACCTTGCCGCTTCCCAGGGCCAAAAAATATTGCAGTTTTTTCTAATATTGTGCAGCCCTACATCAAACTGGAATTCAAATTACTTATGTATAGTATATTGGTATAATGCATATGGTCAACTTCCAAGACATTAAGAAATGTCTCCCTCTCTGTCTTCTGTCTTTCCTTCTTCAGGTACAGCTGCTCCCTCCAGAAGGCGCATCAGAGCCCAACGTGGCCATCAGGGAATCCCTGCCTCTCTCTCCCATTCAACAGGCAACATTTCTTCCCTGGGTGACCAGTCAGATTCCACATACACTAGTGCTGCAGGCCACGGTGGACGCTTGCGCTCTCGTAGCCTTCCTCGAGAGGGTGGACGTCTGATGGACAGTGACGAGGATGACGATGACAATTATGATGATGACGACGAAGACGAGGACTTGTCACCATACGAAGCAGATGACTTTATTCCACCTGGCCCTAGTCCAAGAATGAAGATGATGATGATGAAGGATGAGGAAGAGAGCACAGATGACCAGGCAGCTCCTGAGCCATTGCAACTTGGAAGCCTAAAAAGGTTGCAGCGATCTGGGGAGAGAGACAGAGGGGGTGGAGGAGGAGGGAGCCCAGAGCACAGCTGGATGGAAAGGGGCCGTTCTCGCTTGCCCCGCAAGGCTGATATGGGCAGCTGTGAGATCTCATCAAGTTCAGATACTTTCAGTAGCCCTATTCACTCTGTGTCTACAACAGGAGTGCTAGGCAGCCATGTGGACCACAAGGAGGACCATCAGTCATCAAGCGGGAACTGGAGTGGTTCCAGCTCCACCTGCCCCTCTCAGACATCCGAAACCATCCCTCCGCCTTCTTCTCCACCACTGACAGGCTCATCCCACTGCGACTCAGAGCTTTCACTCAACACTGTGCCCAATGCCATTGATGAGGGATTCTCCCTGGATCCCTCCTACCACTCGGACCTCAGACCCCAGGGCCAGGGCCACAGGTCAAGTTCATTCACATCCTCAGCCACAGACCAGCTGGACGATGCAGGGGTCAGTACCGCCAGTGAGGGGGAGTGGACTTACCCTCCAGATCAAGACCAGACTGATGCGGACCAAGACCCTGACCAAACCCAAAATCTAAGCCAGAGCCATGGGTTATCCCAGGAGTACAGCTCCAAACAAGGTCTACAAGACCAAACCTGTTTCGGTGACAACAAGACCAGCAACACTGAAAAAGATTCTGGCTCTCATTACGCATCTGATACAGAGAGTTTCTACTCCTCTTCTGTGCATTTTGGAGAGTGCAATCAGAGTTACAGAGAATACATGTATAACTATGCAGACCCAGGGCCTGACTGTGGCCAATCCAACACTGTGGCAGCACCACTGTCCCATGGAGTTTACCCCCAGCCCTCAGCAGACTTCAGAGCAGGCACTATGACCCTGGGGAGGACCTGTCGTCCGCTGAGGAAACCAAAAGTCAAACCTCCACCACCCAAACGGACCTCCTCGCTAAAGGACACATGTAGTGGTGTTGATGTTGGAACGGACACACAGGCAGATCAGGATCAACCAAAGGCGGTTAGTGAACAAGAGCTTACCTTGTCTTCCACAGATATGAAGCTGGAACTTGAGTTAGAGCTTGGAGGTGCTCCAGAGCCATTACAGACATCCTGTCTAGTGGCAGAGCCTTTGGGAACTTGGGGAAGGGGACTGGGTGAAACTGTGGACATAGTAGAGCCCATGTCCTTCAGCTCTGCAGATACACACTCATTTAAGAATGAAGGTGCTGTGCAATCTGACTATGCAGACCTGTGGCTTCACAACACTGAGCTGAAGTCCAACAATGGTGAGTACACGTCCATGTCCAACTCAAGCACAGCCACGGGCACTACTGTCATGGAGTGTATCAAGTCACCAGACAGCTCCTCCTCCTCCACAGAAACCCAAACCCAGGCACTTGCCCAGGCTTCAGAGACTAGGGCAACTAGTCCACCTCTCCCACCTGGGTCACCTGAGAAGCTGGCTGGCCTTGCCTCCCCATCAAGTGGCTATTCCAGCCAATCAGAGACTCCAACATCAACATTGCCCTCATCTTCGGCAGCGTTCTTCCCAGGACCACTGTCTCCCTCAACTGGCAAGAGAAAGCCCAAAGTGCCAGAGAGAAAGTCTTCTCTCTCTTCCCTACAGCACTTCCCCAGAGATGGGGCTTCCATTTCCTCTGGCTATAAGAGAGACCCAGACTTCCCACCTCCACCTTCTCAACTTGATCTCAATGTTCTTCATGGTGGTTATGTCAGACACACGCTATCCCACCGAACTCACCACATGCACACACTCCATCACAGCAAACACAGAGTTGTAAATGTTTTGGCCACTGGCACAAAGTTGTTGGCTCCTGAGACACCAAATGCCAACCCACCGCCAAGTTCAAACTCTACTCTAACAATTCCCAGCCCCAATCTATTGGTGATAACTCCATCTGCTCTTCGTTCAGTACAGCTCCATTCTATTAGCCAATCAACAGATAATGCTGCCACTACAGACCAGGAAACAGCAAGTGGAGCAGAGACCGCTACAAGACCCAAATATCCTTCTAGTGGTTCTACCCTGGCTCCACCACCTATTAACACAAGGCCTCTCCCACCTCGCAGACCACCTCCCAGACCCCCAGTTCATGATCACACCTCTTCCCCTGAACACTTGCAACCACCTCCCCCTGGCCGACACCCTGATGGGCCTCCATCCTATGAAAGCCTGCTACTCAGACAGGACCGCTATGGACCTGGAACCTTCTGGGCTATGACGGCCTTCAGAACCCGGATGGACCCATCGTCAGAACTCCCTGAGGACAGCTCACCCCTGCATCGACCCGTGCCACGTGCTCCCCACCCTTCGCCTGTGGATCTACACACGCATATCCACTCACACACAGAGTTCAGAGGGCTCACTCACTCAGCTCATGCACATCCTGAGTTTAGGGTTTTGGGGGAGCGCTCGTTCTCCCAGGATGATGATGATGATGAAGACGATGAGGAGGAAGATGAAGAGCAGGTGAAAGAACCACTGAGAGCTGCATGTTCCAGAGGAGGTATGCGATCAGTCCACCTTCCACCCCCAGCATATGAATTTGCTGGGTTATCCCACTCAGACTCAGGGCCCTGGGCCAGTCCAGTCAAAGTGCCTGGTACCACAATGGAGACATCGCATCCTTACCTAATCAGCGATGCAAGGAGAGGAAGACATGAAGAGCAGGATGAAGAGGAGGAAGTAACATCAGGTGCTACCAGAAGTGCCCATCAGCAGCAGCCACAGGAGAGCAAAGATGACTCCACCACTCCTGACACTGAAGATTACTTCAGTAAAGGTAAGCTAAATTATTCTCTCTTTTGTAAAGATTACAGAAAACACTGAAACGTGCCACTATTTATTTACCTTAAAAAAGAGCCAACCACTGCTACAACAGCTGGTTATTTGTGTTGATACCCGCAATAATCAACAGAGAGAAGGATTATAGGATGTTTTTATCATCAATTGTACTAAATGATCAGACAATCGGATGACATGTGATAGGGATGTTTTTTGCGGCAGATTCCACGCCAAGTGATAATTCGCTCTCCCCTCTGATGGATGACACCAAAGGGGATGATGACATTATTATCACATCACCCAACAAGACCCGTACAACTGAGGACCTGTTTGCCATGATACACAGGTGCTGTAAATTTTGCATTGCTGGTTAATCTATTCAACTCCATGTCTACAGTGTCTATGTACTGCATGAATTGTATATGTATCTATTTGTCATGTAATTTTGTCTATCCTTGTTCATCCATTGTCTAAATCTTAATTCGGATTGTCCTGTGATTTCCTAATTCAGATCCAAGAGAAAGGTCCTGGGCCGTAAAGATTCAGGAGACTTAAACGCGAAGTCTCGTCTCTGCCCTGCAGCACCAGTGACCCCTGTCTCCACCGTCATTATCCCGCCAGCCCCTCCTCTCAACATCCCAGCAACCTTAGCCACTGCTGCCGGGTCACAACGAGCCCCTGTGCCAATCTACCGCAGCGCCAAGAAATCCAGTACGTCCAACGAGGAGTTTAAACTCCTGTTGCTGAAGAAAGGTAGCAGGTCTGATTCCAGCTATCGCATGTCAGCCACAGAGATCCTAAAGAGCCCTATCACCCCTAAAACCCCAGGGGACCCCCTTCAGGAAGGGGCCATTAGACAGGCTGAAGAGCTACCCTGTACACTCCAAGAGCCCCACATTTCTGGCTTGGACCCAATCCAGATACCAGGCCTTTTTCCAAGAGCCAACTCTGAGAGTTTTACCCACAAAACCCTGCCTATGTCAGCTGCATCTCGACAGGGACGTTCTCGGATCCCCCCTGTAGCCAACAGCAGCCGCTACAGTACACGCAGCCGCCTCTACACGGCCCCCATGCAAGCCATTTCTGAAGGGGAGACAGAGAACTCAGACGGAAGCCCCCATGATGACAGATCATCTTAAAAAACGCTGATGAGAGATGTCCTCTATTCTTAGCTGTGTCCTACATTTCAAATGGCCCCTTCTACTTTTCTAATCTTGGATAGGTGTATCATCACGGCCAATGGTGTAATTCTTCCGACACACAAAATTTGACTGTTGCCAAAATGCACCCAGTTTTGGATCTATCTATCTTCTATTTAAGGGTGTCACACAGAGTGTTGTGGGATACTGAATCATGAAGGGATTATTCTAAAAAAAATGTTGAGGAAATACCTAAATACTGTATTATCAAAAGAATAGCTCCCTCATAGTTAAAGGAGCCAGACATAAGACCTATTTTGATTGAACTGTCTTTTTTAAAAGAAAAAAAAAACAGTCCCAAATGTTTGGTAAATTATGATAGGAAAAGAAATTTTGTGGAGTACGGACAACGTGCGTGTGCATGAACGAGCACATGCAACATCCACTGATATTTCTACTTCTTGTGTTTTGAATGGCGTGGGTGGGTGTGTGTGTGTCGCTGAGGAACTGCTTTCTTATTAAAATTAAAAATCTTATGAAATTTAATATTCCTTCAACTTTTGGTGCCCAAAGCATTGGCCAGGCTTCCCAGAGTCCATCCTCAGTATTCCTGCCAACAAGCAAGGGTTGTTTCCTTGTGAAAGTTACTAACAACACAGCACCAACTTATCTATTATATTTCCATCTGAAGACCTGGCATAGAGAGTATATCACACAGAGCCAATCATATATTTCTTCACATTAATTATATCCAAAAAGATTACATGATGCATGTATTTTTGTAAAACTGCGCCTCAGAACATGATGATAAAGTTTCACCATGTTGCATGACCCTATATGGAAACATCCCCTGGATCCTGGTTTCTGTCAACATTTTTGTGGTTCCTTTGTATTATAAAAATAATTAATCTTTCACTGTGAAAGGTTTTAGTGACATTTGTATTACATTGCCAGTGATCTAAATTGATCTGTCATGGATGATTTGAGTGTCTAACAAAAAGGAGCAAGGGCTTGCGCCTAGATGGGGCCCATATGTCAAAGATACAGGCTAATTTTGGACAATCGCACAGTGGCCTTTCTCTACTAGAGGTGGTTTGTAAGCAGGGCATTTATAAGTCCCTACACATATACATGGACCTACGCCATGTTCCACCAGAATTCAATCACATACTTACTTAAACCCAACTTTGAAATCTAGTATGTTTAGACTGATTAAAGCTTTTCCAGATGCTGGCCAGTCTTGCTGTGCAGACTTGAAGTGGAAAAGGTGCATTTCTAAGCAGTTTTAAAGATACCATTGAGTGCAGACGGTGAAAATGCTTTAGAAGGTCCTCAATCGGTTTGACTAGAGGTTAATTTGGAAAGCTTTCCAAGAACCAACCTCGCTTTTGCACTTCATGATTCTTCAAGAATATTCCTTGAAAAGAAAATATATCTTATAATGAAATTGCATATGTATATTTGTACTGAATATAAAAACTCATATCTATATAAAACAACAAGCAGAAATTTTATAGGGAATCAACCTGAGTGTAGCATAGAAGAACAGGTCTCACTGACAACATCACACATGAATCTTAACAATGTACACTGTTCTCCTCTCCTTGTTGCCTCTCCTTCATTTGCACTGACCCAGTAGCATTAGACAGGTGAAAGCTCAAACCAGTCTCTGGTGAACACCATTTTGTCTTACCCTCATATCACAAAATCTGAAAGAGAGGAGACAAGAGGAGGAAAGGACTACATACCACCAATATTAAAGCAATGCATCCATTGCACTGCCACAGCCTTTTTAATCCCACACCTGGGTTAGAGTATGAAATCCTTCTCATCCTTCCAATAAATGTTACACAATAGTGTCCAGTGTGTTACAGAAGCAAACTATCATCAGTGGAAACTTTGAACTCTCACCTGCCTATCACATTGAACACAACACATATACTTCTTACATTCAGAGACCGTACTTCAGTAGAAACCATTCACTGTATTCTGTGAATACCTCAGCAAGCATATTACTGTTTTATTGTAAATGCTACAGATAGATAGATAGATAGATAGATAGATAGATAGATAGATAGATAGATAGA
>CALSCE010010649.1:2397470-2419144 GCA_943593645.1 Bovichtus variegatus
AGATAGATAGATAGATAGATAGATAGATAGATAGATAGATAGATAGACGGACCGACGGACCGACGGACGGACGGACGGACAGACAGACGGATAACAAAACCACAACTGTTTGATACTCAGTGAATCTGAATTGCAGAACTGACACTGTGTAAAATGGAGAGGGTAAAAAGCTGTGAAATTATTATTAGAATTTTACATTCATCATACCCGTATTGCTGAAGCGCACTTGTTCCTGTTCATTGTTTTATTTGTTGTGTTTTCTATCGCATGCAATAAGTAAAGAAAAAAAAAGAAGAAGAAAAGAAAAGGACACCACCATATCATTATTTTTATCTGAGGGATGTCTCCATACCACGAGAAAAGATTTTGTATTTTCCGTTCAAATGTTCAAGTTCAATAGTGTGTTCTATAGATGTACAAACTGTCTGGCTAATTCTGTTCTGTATAGTCGTGATCACAAACAGGGGTTTATCTTGTACTGTATATCTACTCACTGGACAATCATACGTATAAGAGACTGTAAAGAAAATGATATAAAATCTGTCGGGATGGAGAATTTGAACACTTTTGGTGCTGGGTCCTAGTCTTACTGGAGCTGTGGAAGTTGGGAGTGAGAGAAATATTTTCCCGGAGAAACTGCTGATCCAGTTTTAAAGTGCATATCTGGAAAAGCTGCTTTGGATAAAAAAAATGACAAACAAAAAAAAACATAGAAATGGAAATGGAAAAATTATCCATTATTACACCCAAATCCTAGTTTGATCTGATCAGAAAGTCATTATTGTCTTTACTTTTGACTCATAGCTGAATGTTTTGATTACCACCAAACATTATTACTGAATAATTAAAATAAACCAATTAGTAAAGATGATACAGTATTACAGGAAAAATTTAATCTGACTGTGAAATGCTATTTAAAGTTTATAAACAATAATACTCAAAAAGGTATTTGACAATTTGTTTAGTGTGATTTTTCCGTACTGTACCTGGCAGTGATGCTATAGAGGTATTTTAAGACAGTTTCCTTTATTTGTAAAAGCAGTGGATAGATGATTGACTGACACAATTTGATTAGAAAGACAAACTGTGAGGTTGCCATGCAGACTCTCGTTAACATTAATTTAGCCGTCTCGAACCTCAGTCCTCAATAGTTTGGGAAGAAAACTAGAACCTATCATTTTAATAGATTCTTGGTCCCAACTTGTTTTCAAATGTCTGCACGCAATTTTGCCCTGAAGACAAGTGTGACAACAACCACTGGGTCATTTTTCTCAAAAGGTGTACAGTATGGAATAATACTAAACAGACTTTAAAATATGTGACAGAGATCTGAAAAAAATACAGACGTTGAAGACACAGTGTAACTGTCTATTTAAAACAGGCTCCATGTTTAAAACTAGCTAGGACTTAACAGATTTGAATCTTTTTTGTATTTTTGTATAAACCTGTAAATAAGTTTTTAAAGAAAAAAATGTTTCAAATTCTTTCTTTTGTAAAATAAATCAATAAAAAGAATTAAAAGAAAAAAAGTTTTTTTTTTTTCAAAGTTTACATTATTTCCAAGCCTTTGTATATTTTGGAGCTGTGCACCACCATCAGTCTTGTATTTATTTATTTATTTTTTGGGTGGGGGGGTTACAACATTGTGAAAATTCCATTATTCTATATCTAATTCATTTTAACAGCTCTTCAGGCTGCTTAGTAACTGTGCATAGAAAAAAAGCCAATAAATGTGATTGCGTTGAAACGGAAGGCCTTTTGTGTGACACTTCATTTCCTCCCCATCAGAACAAAGTGCACTGAGAGAATCTCGCCACTAGATGGCAGTGTTTTAATGGTGTCTAGTTTCAGTCTCAATTTTTGTTCAATTTACCTACTGGTCAGATTCTGTCTACAAAGGATTCATAATTTGATCAAATCCAACTCAAAATAATATATATATATATATATATATCAAAGAAAAAAATTGTTTCCCCCCCTGTCTCAAAAGTGTGACTTCTAAATAAGGCTTGAGTCAAGTCAGACTAAATGAGGGACTGAGAACTGGACATTAGACTAACCTGCCCTCAGACTTAACGTACTTAAGACTCTAAAAAGGTGAAAGGACATGAAAACAATGAAATTGATGAAAATTCAGATCTCAACTTTTTAGCCACCTCTTGCATCTCAGCCATTTGGATCTGCTGGAGGTTTTCAACATGTGTTGAGATTGGTGCCATATATTGGCATCTTCCCCCATTTTACACTACAAGTATTCAAAAGACTTGTGCCTTGACTTGAACTTGCTCTTATAGGGACCTGACCCGAGACTTGACTTGGACTTTCTAAGGAACCAATTAGTGGCCATGTTTAAGGGGTTGTTGTGTGTAAATTAGATTTACTCTGATAGGAGCCTAACACTTGGGGGTGAGGACCGTGAAGTAATCCGTTTTCCGTAAAAAATAATTAAAAAATGGGCACATTCTCCGTTTTCCAGTGTCCACAAACATTAAAACAAAAGAGGAAAAAAGTGGAAAAAACAGCTCGTCTTTTGGTTTGGTGTGGGTTTATATCAATATTTGGATATTCCCTTACGAATTGAATCAGAAGAGAGGGTAAACCGGAAGTACAATTAAACTGTCAAAATAAAATTGAAATGTGTCAGAACTTTACTGTCCGGATAATGAGACACTTTGCAAATAAATGGGTTGCCTGTAGCTTCAGATTAAGCTAAAGTTATGTGATGTATAGGGATATTACTTTTTAGATGAGTGTCATTAATTAATAGTGTGGAAAGTGTTTCCACTATTCAATATTCCCTACCCAAATAAAGAGCATCTATAAAGTCACCAGCAGAGGTCCTCATCACTCATCGTGAAGGTTATAACATTGACATGGTTTTAAATAATAACAATTATTATCATTTAAGAATAACCTATTAAATTAAATATTCCTTCCTCTGTCAAAGTGGTGGACAAAGTACTTTTCATTTAATGTTGCTGGTAAAAGAGCAGCTTATTTTTTACTATATTGCCGAGTAGCTTGTAAATTTCACCAAGGGATCAATAACGTTTTACTTTAAACTACTATAATACATAGTAAATTATTTGTTCACTAAATTTTGTATTATTACTAATCTGAATCTAAATCTTCAAAGTAACTAAAGTTATCAAATAAATCTAGTGGAGTAAAAAGTACAGCATTTGCCTCTGAATTGTAGTGGAGTAGAAGTATAAAGTAGCAGGAAATGGAAATACTCAAGTAAAGTACAAATACCTCAAACTTGTACTTAAGTACAGCACTTGAGTAAATGTATTTAGTTACTGTCCACCACTGCTCTATCATCACATGTGGCGTTATTGACTAGCTTTACTCGACACGTAACACTGAGTGAAATAGGCTATTACCAAATAAAACCTTTTTTTCCCCAAAGGGCTCAGAGCATTTATGTGACATGATGAACACCTTAGCTCCCGATGAACATTTGAATGTGATGAGGAACTTTTAATCAAGTGTCTTGCTTACAAAACTAGGCCACATTGTAGTTGTTACGGAGTGTGGTAGTGCTACTTATACTAAAGTAAAGATAAGAGTACGTGTTCTTGCACTGGATACCAGTCATATTTATGATCTCTCTCTAACTACAGGGAAACATTTAAGATTTAGATTTAGTGAATGCTAGTTTATCCAAAGGTATTTGTCTTTAAATAATATTAATCATAATATTAATACATTAAATTTTATTAAAGAGCGCTTTTCATGGTACTCAAAGACACTAAACGTACATTTAAATGATCATAGAAAACAACATACTAAAAAAATATATCACACAACATAATCACACATAAAAAGTATTTCTGAAAAGGTGATTTTTGATTTGTGATTTGAGTTAACACTTAATAAATCCCAGACAGGACCAATCCTATTTAAATTAAAAAAGGGCGACTAACCTCTCCTTTAAAGATACTCATTCACAAGGACTTAGTCCAAAAAGTAATCATCACATGCATTTTCATTTCGAGCGTCAACTTTGAACCATTACCAGTTTATAATAAATAGATCAATTATGTCCAAGAGCCTCATGGCAAGGAGCTGGTTTCCTTAAAGCTACACATGCCGTTTATTTAACATTGTTAATCACAT
Source organism: Bovichtus variegatus (assembly GCA_943593645.1). Taxonomy (NCBI): domain Eukaryota; kingdom Metazoa; phylum Chordata; class Actinopteri; order Perciformes; family Bovichtidae; genus Bovichtus; species Bovichtus variegatus. Next base: position 2,401,593 of record CALSCE010010649.1, read on the forward strand.
ACATAGTCTAATTGTAGGCATGTGGAGGGGTAATAGAGCCTTCAACTGGGAGGACTGTGCTGAGATTCTAGTTTGGTTCACAATCAGGGAACAACGTATACCATTCCTAAAGAATCTGCAAGATGAGTCATGATTAGCCAGTTTACTCTGAGCGCTGCTGGTGAGCTATTTGAACTGGCTGATCTTTTGAACAATGATTCCTATTGGACTGTCACTTTCCTTAAGTAAGACATCCATGAGCCTTTGACCCCCCAACCCCCATACCCTCCAGACACACACACACACACACGCACACACACATACACACACACACACACAGATGCCCCGCGAAAACTAAAAGGACATAAACCTCTGCCAGTGCTATTGAATGTTTTTTTCTTCAGCATTTATTTGTGAATTAATTTTATTCCATATTTCTTAATTTTTTCTCTCTTTGTCTCCAAGTTATGTTTTTAATGTGGGAATCAATTTGATTGACTAGGCCAGTAGTTCACAACCTGGAGGCCGGCCGTGACCCCCTGAAGTCAAATAATAAGAAAAGAAAAAAGCGAGGGGTTTTTGAGATGGTTAACAAGGGAGCAGCAGAATGTTGCTTTTTTTTTCATGCTACACAAAACTCAAGTTTTTTTTTTGACTTTCTTCTAAACTTTGCTTTTTTACTCATGGATTACTGGATGATCTTTCCTATTCAGGCCTAAACAAGTAATAAAAAGGTCTGGTCGATTTGGTCATAACTCATAACCATACACTATGCAGCTAATGATGATTTGTAATGATGATGCGTTAAAAATGGACATTCCTTAGTTTTAAGGGGTCAAAAGTCTAAAAGGTTGGAAACCAGTCGACTAGGATAATAAAAGAAAAAGGTGTGCTAGTAGCTACCATGCTGGCCTTGTTCTGGGGTCTCAAACATTTAGATGATGTAAACAAATGTTTAATTGTGTGAATGCATATCAAACATATTCATCAAACATTTTTTTGTCGAAATTACAGTAAAAAGTCGTATATATACACATGAAAGGCTGCGGAGTGATAAATGACAGGGCATAAAAAATATACATAGTTGGTTATTGTGCAGTTCCTCTATGTCGTAGTAATGAACGCAAAATGCTAATTATGTAAAACATCTTCTAAGAAACAACCCCTACTAAACCTGAGTTTCACATTAAAGCAAGACGGTTTCAAGTACAGTATCAACTTATGACCACTACAGGAGAGCAACAGTGTGAAATTCAGCTACAACACACATGATTTGGTTTGAAAATGGTTCTGAAATGTTCAGAAAATTTGTATCTCTGCCATTGGGAAACAGATAAATACTTTGAGACATATGAATAATTACTCAGACACATTATCGTCATGTAGGTAGTTACCTGATGGAGCACACAAAAACTATTTCAGGCAAGAAAAAAATGTGATTACACTTACGCTTGATACACTTTTGTTACAGTACAAAATAATATCCCAAAAACTTTTGCCATGACTTTATACAAAACAGTTTCCCCATCATGTGCTCTCTCAATAGCACTCTATTGTTCTGTACAGCACTCAAAGCAGACAGTTTATGGCCTTCTCTTGATTTTATTGTCAACACGTTCAGTATTCCAGTCATTGTAGGCATATATCTCCTGTTCGTGTTTGATAGTGTGACTGTCCAATCATAATACAATCATGTAGCCACATCAGTGCTCAAGTTGTAACTGTTCAGCTTGAAAGTCTTCCAGCACACAAAGCAGACACAAATAAAAGAGAAATAACTCGGAACGGATTTTCAAGGTTTTCTTCCAAAATAAGAAATAGTTTCAGTGGTGCCCACTCTGTTAGGTTTATATGATCTTATATGAAAAGGACAGAACTCTTTGAAATCTGGGAATGAAACCCACTTTTCATTCAGGTAACTGGAGCACTCCTGTTGTTTAGTACCTGTTAGTAATCATACTCATGACTTTATACATTCACTGGCTTGCATAAACTAAATTTGACAGCCTTGTTAGAAATTATGCAACGAGGCGTTCACTGCCAGTACCTGAACTAACGTTTCCAATCTTGAGTGGAGAGCGTTCATCCTGAAATTCTGACCCGGGAAAAAATTCTTGAACAGGCGCATATCCGAAGACATAAAGTAAATTAAAAGTGTGATGGCCTCCAGTTGTTCATAATAAGGCAAAAAAACACTAACATATCTGATACTGATACTAATTACACTTGATGAATTCATGTACTGTGTATCGGTTTAGATGTGAAAGAACTGCGGTCTGTAAATTTAAAAATAAATGTGTTGACTCGCCAGGATTTTAGAATGACTGAGGTCATGAGTCCCCTGGTGCACACCACTTAAAAAAATTATTTAACCAGAAATTAAAAAGAAGATCTCAAATGTTTTTAATTACATGGATTTTTCACATTTTATTTATTAAGTTAATTGTTTAATTTTGCCCTCTGTTGTTTTTATTTCCCAGCATGAAAGTCTTAATGGTTTCAAAACCTTCTCTACACTGCCCAGAATAAAATAGCATTTATTTATTAATTTGTTGGACAGAAAGTACTCAAATCTTAACAGCTAGATTCTAAAGAAATTGTGGAATCAGATCATAAAATGACCATCATGTGTAGCTTTGTATTTGTAAACTCCCTGCTGCATCCAAATACACACAAAAAAAAGAAATACAGAGGACTTGACCTCAGTGTCCTCATTGGTAGCTACGACCCTGGGTCAGGTGGGTATACACAACATCCCTGTAGAACAATAAGTGTTGTGTGTGTGTGTGTGTGTGTGTGTGTGTGTGTGTGTGTGTGTGTGTTTGGTTGCCAGTGAGAAAGGAGAGGGCCTTCATCCTCTATTGTTTGGTCTGTTTCAGCTTCTCGATGTGATGACAGAGTTTCAGCGCCGGGCCCAGTTTCAGTCCCATGTACTTCATAATTACATCACTGCGCAGCAGCATCAGAGCTTTGCCGTCAATCTCCTGCAGAGAGAGGAGCACGCTGTCAGCAGGAGGGAACGTTACAAACACTACCTCTCAGAACAATTGGATCAAAATGACAATGACTTGATTAGAGTAGTTTGATTCGCCTTGAGCATGGAGACTAAAGGCTCAGTGAGAGTTTATTTAACAAAGTGAGCGCATGATACAGAACAGAGAATGAAAACCAGTGTTGTCTGTTGACCTTCAAACAGGACAAAGAAGATAGCTTATATACATGAAACACTCACATGTTTCCTGAACAGTTCGACGTGCGGGCCGAGAGTTTGGGGGTCAGCCTCTTGGACAAAACGCATGACATCATCAACTGACCAGGAAGAGGCGTCGATCCCTGAACTCTCCTTGTCCTGTTTCAAGTGGTCTGGGTCTGTTGTTGAGCTAGCTGCTGTAGAGTGTCGGTGTAAGAGAAGGAAAACCAAATCAAACGAATGCCTTTATCAAATATTATGATTTTATTTTGTAATAAAATTAGGCCAAAATAAAATGAAAGGGGGCGGGAAATTCTACATCCCATGTTTCATAGTTCATAAATAATTTTTTAGCAACAATTAGATATGTGTGTGTGTGTGTATTTAACAGTTACCCTACCCTCAACTCGTCTGGGTGGACACATCTGGCCAAGTTCAGTCTGGTTGGAGTTGACACGTCGTAGGGGTGGCGGCGTGTGCGTGTGTCCAGGGTAATATGGCCGCTCCTTCTTTGTTACTCTGTAGTCCGATGCGGTGTGAGGGGGGCGGGTGCCCAGAGCGGGATCCTTTGTGGAGTCTTCTTTGGACAGGCCGTTCTCAGGGTGGGACAGTGGTTCTGTTTCAAGAAAGGGTGAGAGAGATACATACTGTGTGAGTTATATCCATTTAGATCTTAATCAAAATACACCAGTTCATTAAAAAGTGGGGATTACACCCATCAAGCAATGTTGATGAATTTGAACCGGTTTATCGTGGGAACGTGGTCTGACTTTCTACCAAATTATGTCATTGGCATACCAACGCCATGAGAGCTTTATTTGTTAAATGCTAAAAAAAAATGATGTTTTATCTTTCAGACTGATGAAAGAACATCACTATGCAAATGTATATTATAAAACAGGCTAGTGGAACAGAGGTGGGACCAGTTCTGCCTTAAAGTTCAAAGGTTTAAAATATGTCATAATTACATCCCCAGTAACTGAAAAGGATTTTGTGTTTGCACCATTTGTATCAAGCTGTTATTGCTCATAGTAAGTGAGCCCACAGCTAACTCCTCTAACCTTCCCTCTTTATCAATGTTGCTCTTCACCTCTTCCTGTTACAGTTACTCCGTCCGCACATTTGCCCACCTGACTTGGTCCTGTTGTAGAAGCGTGTGTTGTTGTTGAAGGGGCTGAACGGCTGCGAGCTGAACAGACTGTCACTCTCCAGATGTTGGCACATGTTCTCCAGGAACCGCAGCACAGACGACGTACTGGAGGCAGAGGGCAGCTTCACGTAGCGGATACCATGCTCAGACCGCACTGGTGGGTACAACACAAACAGCTATTAGTCTCACACACACACACACACACACACACACATACACACACACACACACACACACACACACACACACACACACACACACACTGTCTACATCACAGCTTAAGGAAAGCAGCAGATGGTTTAGGGTTACCACCCTCCCTTTATAAGCACAAACACATAATTTTCAGCCTATCCCACACTACACTACAACCCCACCTCCCTCCCACCCAAGCCAAGCCTGCACAAATCCACAAATTAATCCCCCCCCCCCCCCCATCTCCTCACCCAACCTCACCCATAGCTTTCCCAATCCGCCCCCCAAGGGAGACCCTATACCAGCATCCCAAACCTGGTTAGACGCACATGTCATTTCTGATTACAGACACAGTGCTCACATCAGCTGCTGCCACAGGCGCCGTCTTTTATTCATCCTCTCTTTCTTCTCACGCACACACACACATGCAACATGCATGACCCATGAGTGAGTGCTTAAACCAATTTCACCTGTCTGATTGCCTATCTAGGCTTTATGGCATTAGGAATACACTAGAATTTATCCAGCACTGCTTTTCAAGAAGTGATTTTTCAAAGGAATAGTTCTCGCTTCCTTGCCAAGTGTTAGATGAGAAGAGAGACGATAGAAGATATAAGGCTACTGCAAGCAGCTGCTGGTTATTATCTTAGCTTAAAGACTGGAAACAGCTGGCCTGGCTATGTCCAAAAGTAACAAAAAAATCTGCCTACCAGCAGCTCTAAAGCAGGCAGGTTAACACAATATATCTCATTTGGTTAATCGGTAGAAAAAAAAAAGTGTAATTGAGAATTCTAACTATTTCTGCCAGGAAACCAATAGAGACTTCAGGAAGTTACTGCCAACGTCTAAGAAGTAGACCGAAACAAAGCCCACTGTAACACGGCAACTTATCATTTCTACACTTTATGAGCTTCAGAGGTGCTTGCAGGCAGATTTCTTTGTTACCTTTGGACAAAGCCATGCGTCTTTATGCTAAGCTAAGCTACAGTACAACCACTTGGCAAGAAAGCATTTGCTTTCAAATTTCCCAAAATGTTGCGTTATTCCTTTACCAGTATGTATTCAAGTGGATCTAACTTCCACTGGAGTAGTGTTGAAATATTTTTGGGGATTTACAAACTAATTTTTCAAACAGTTTAATGGTTGTATATTTTTCAACCAAAATGCCCAACATTTGCTAATTTGCTTCTCAAGTGTTAAGATTGGCTTCTTTTATCTCTAATATAATTTCATGCTGACAACATATGATTTGTCAGTCGGACAGAACAAGCTGTTTCTTTCAGAGGGAATATCCTGCAGTGCTCACTGCATTTACCTCTGATGACCTCTCCTCCTGTGTGGGACTGGCTCTGTAGGAACGACAGCATCACAGAGGGCTGGTACGTACAGTCCACGCAGGCCTGAACAGCCTGCTGAAGCACTGCGTTGACTGGAGCTGGGCCGAAGTGGTCCGGGAGCTGCTGCACTAGTTTTCTGTCGAGATGCGGGCCATTGTCACCGTGTTTGTTCACATAGACACACACTGGAATGGCACAAAGAGAGGGAAAACATTGGCTAAATGAACCAATCTAAACATTGTTGCATTCTTTCTGTTGACTTTTAAATCAAGCTAGTGTTCACCACCACAGAGTGGCTGATACTGAACATATATACATGAGTACACACTCATGTATCTGGCTCAGTTGTATCTGTTCTCCAATTTACCTGTGCAAACTACATTTGAGCTGTTGCTATGGTTGCTGTCTACTGAGACGTGTCCGGGGATCAGCCTGGTCTCTGGAGGTGGAACAGTGACTGCTGGTGCCCCCAAGGATTTCACCACCCCCGGCTTCCTCTGGAGCAAAACACAAACAAACCCTTTCTCATTAACTCTATGTAACCTACAAAGGTTAGTCAATGATTTATTAAAGGTGTATTTGGACTCTTTTTACACACAAACTGCACTGTAGCACATTCGGCAGCTTCTAAAGCAAAAGCTGTTTGTCGTTAATAAACATCCTCAAACTCTTCCCTCCCTTAAGCGGTCCACCTCTGACCTTGTCTCCTCTATCAATATCTGCCATAAAACTTATAAACATAAAATGACAGGGTCACTAGACCGCAGCATAACAGATTACAACTCTTGTGACATCTCACCTTGCTCCTAGGCTTGGGCCCTCTCTTCTTGTGTGGTCTGGGGGCCAGTTGAGCCTCAGAGCTCGTTCTGGCAGGGCTCTGTGATGCTCCATTTACTGCTGCTGCCGCCGCAGCCTCGGCCGCTGCCTTCAACAAAGCAATAGTCTGGGATTTGGGACGACGACCTCGGACACCCTTGCGCACGGGGAGGGGTGGCAAGGGGTTGGGCAGTCGGTATGAGGTCTGCATGGAAGAGCAGGAGGAGTTTGAAGAGGAGCGACGTGTAGTGAGGGAGGCTGAGGTTGAAGAAACGGGAGCGAGGAGCGCACCGGGGAGGGTAACTGGAAAAAATGGGATATTGGAGGGAAAAAGAGAGACAGAAAGAAAAGGGTAGATAAAAAAGTTGATGTTGTAATCTACATTTTAGACTGCGTTGCACTAGCGATAATCATAGAGGATGAATACAAGACATTCAATTTGACTTTTTTTTAAAGTAAATAAATTCTTAATCTGCAACACAAAATGTGCAACACAAAAAAAAATTGTTTCCCTCTGTCCACACACAGAGGCTTCAAACAAAGACACGAGCAGAGAATCAACGATGCTGTACGTCCTTTAGGCGAGGCATCGTCTGCATTATTATAAAATGTCACATTTAGACCCGAAAGACAGCATTCACAGTGTTTGCCCAGATTTTCCAAAAATAAAGAAGAAATTTGTGAAGAAGAAAGAAATCCTCCTGCAGAGGAGATTTGTTTTGATTTTCCAGAGCCCTCTGAGATTGGCAGGTCCTTTGTATTTAGCCCCTGCCTATGCTGAAATCAGAGTCAAAAGTCACAATCCCCCAGAGATCCGCCTGCTTGACGATTCCTCAAACCTTAGGATGATAAGATTTGAACTCTTTTCCATAAAGCACAATACATTGGATTCTTGGGGCTGATATCAACTGGGAGTTTGACAATCTTGCAACAATAATGTAACAATGAAACATAAACACATACCATTACATAATATTTGTTATCCGGATTCTTTGAATTTGAATTAAAGAGCTGTGACCAAGATGTGTACTGATTGGGGAAAAAACAATAATAGTAGGTAAACTTACTAGAAAGAATACAATATGTTTAAGTTCAAGTTTAAGTTTCTGTGTAAGCGATGCAAGCTACTGCTTTTTCAAACCATTATGTATGTCAACAGATAGGTATCCTTCAAAATCACCTGACTTACACACATGTACCGTTATACTGGAGTCATAACGGTAATAACAGGAATATATTGACAGTGGCAACATTGTTTTGCATGAAAGTTGTCAAATTTCAAAAACTTCCCAAGGTGGACGCGTACTTTTTTATAGAAACTGTATCTTTGATAAGCTACAGGTGGATAATATCAGCCTAGCTAGCATATCAGACAGACGTACAGTACACTGGTTTTAAAATCACCCTGGGACATCCTGGTGGTCTAGGGCAGGGGTCCCCAACCATCGGGCCGTGGATCATTTGGTACCGGGCCGCACAGAAAGAATAAAAAGTTGTTTTTTTTGTGTTGGTAATATTCATTGTAAAATAATTTATGCATTATATTATATATATATATTACAATGTAATAATAATATAAATAAAGTGCATAATAAAATGGAATAATTCCATTTACATATATATATGTAATAATTAAATTATATGTTTTGCACTTTATTGTGCGTTTTGTTATGCCCCCGCGGTCCGTAGAAAATTGTCTTGCATGAAACCGGTCTGTGGTGCAAAAAGGTTGAGGAGCGCTGGTCTAGGGGATTTTGGGACACTGATCATGTTATCATAATGTTCGAGCTTCAAGTGTAGGTTTGGTGTGTGCCATCCCTCCTCCTACGACTGTCCACTATCCAAATAAAATAAAATAAAAATACTGCAAAAAAGACTAGGAAAACGATCTAGCAACGTGCTTTCTATGGATCACAGACACCCTCCAACCTAAAAGTCTTTCCGCAAAAAAGAAATATAATTGCCAAATGTCAATCAGAATAGGTGTTGAAATAGAAGGACAGTGACAATAAAGTGTTCTGAAAAATAAGCAGTAGCACCACCACCCCCTTCTGTCTTCATTAGCCCTGAGCATAACTGTGATATGATCACATTATCATCATAGTGGATGTGTGAAAGAAAGAAATTGAGGAAAAGAGAAAGATAACCATCTCCTATTTCATTACAAACGTATCGCTTGGTGAGAGCAGGGGCCTGAGAGTGCATGTGGAGGCTCTCATGGGGCAGAGGCACTCATTAGAGCCTTCTTGACTGAGGCAATATGGCGTCACTGTGGAAGGTTTACAGTATTCTCCAAGGGGCCAGTCGGGGCACCCTGAAAGCTGCTTAATTGGGAAATGAGGGAAAGTGGGCGTACATAGAGCAGTGTTTTGTTTCAGAGGGCGAGGTCTCACTCGCTCACCAGGAGCGGTCACACAAAGCGTGCTCACAGAGCAGAGGAACAGAAATACCAACCTGCGCGCACAGAGGCACGGTTATTCGCCAAGCTAGAAGCCATAAGCCCTACAAAGGCAGATCAAAAGTTGTTTGCAAGGTACCAATCAGTATGAGTAGGTTTTAATTTGCCATGTGAATTCTGAGTTGGGGGCCTTCTCTGATCTTCCCCTGTTGTAAAAAAGAATATCTAATCCATTCACGGTATGTGACAGCTACCGAAGCAACATGTACCATTTGTACACTGGTGATTAATGTCACATTCTGGCGTTTATTAGTTTATCGTTGCATTTATAATAAAAAAAAAAAAAATGTAAAAAAAAAAAAAAAAAGACTAATCACCTCTGCATTTTTTACAACAACTTTCACAGAAAATCGGCCTTTAAAGGCATTTGATTCCACTCTGTCTGACAGCATCACACGTATATATTCTGTATCCGCTTGTTCAAGCTCTTCATCGAAGAAATATGATATTTACACTGAGAGAAATATTCAAGACTGTGTATTTTATGAATGCACTATTTCATCAAATGGATATATTCTAAATGTCTTGTGCATCATTTTATAAACTATTCCCCAAAACACAGCCTACATTTGGAAACTTTTTCCACTTGAATTCAAATTTAAAATCCTGTCGGTTTAACAATGTTTGGCTGCACAGACTAGATGACTGAGCCACAACTGGAAGGCTGCTTGTAAAAGGGTAAAGATACACGATCACTGTGCTGCTATTTAAGCTTGTTTGACATTTTTCTTTTGGCAATCTGCCTATCACTTTCTTGATTAATAGTTGGGCCGATAAAATGTGCCTATCACAATTTCCTAGAGATCAAACTTTTCAAATTGTTTGTTTTTTTCAAATCAAAAAGAAAAAAAAAAAATGTGATTGTTCAATTTCTAATTATATAAAGCAGTGAAAAGCAGCAACTCTTCACATTTAAGAAGCTGGAACCAGCAAATGTCTGATGTTTTTGCTATTTAAAAAAAAGACTTAAATAATTATTATATTGTCAAAAATGTTGGAAATGAATTTTCATTTAACAAATCTACTAATCAATCAATAGTGTCAGCTCTACGCTATATCGTTTTAGATTTTTACGGATATATATATATATATATATATATATATATCTATATACTTCTTCACTGGTAGCCATTGGTTTCCATTCATTTCTGTACTGTATGAAAATCAGTCGCAACCAATAGCTGCCCAGTGTGGAAGAAAAGATGCATTTCAATGTCTAAAACACAGCAGCATGGTTTGCACAATGGTTGGATGGTATGTAAAGCGTGAGTTGTAGTAAACTGGCTAAAATAAGAAAAATCCTGAAGGTAAACAAGTGTAGAACATTGTACAAATCAAAATCTGCAACATTCAGAGAAACAAGTAATTGTTAGTCCTCACAAAAACCTACAAAAGATGTTAAGCAGGGCATCATAGCATGCATACGCTGCAACAAACAGACATATGGTACTGATCATGACTATAAAATTCCAACTCGACCCATTGACCCGTCTAAGCCACAGCCCAAGGAAACGCGTGCAAACGAGTGTATGCGAGAGTGTGTGAGTGTACATGCACGCATGAGAACAGGGTCGCTGAGAAGTGTGTCTGCTGTCTGGGGGGTGGGGGGAGGGGATCCACAGAGTCGCCTCTCATCTAATTACAACCACCCCCTCATGCTGAGCACACACACACACCCACACACACACAGGCAGTTCCTTTGAGTAAATCTGAAGCAGAACGAAACTCATGAACTGCAGATTCAGGTGTGTGTGTGACTGTACGCGTGTCTGTGTGCAGACAGAAGAGAGGAGGAAGTAACTTAAACAGCTTCAGGGCACAAAGTATAAACATAACGACGTTTTCCTGCACAAAGTCTTCAGCATGACACACCAGCATTTTCAAAAATAAAATCTACTGCGACTCGAGTGGATGTTCACCACTGTACTGGCCGTATAAGTTCACGTAATAAAAAAGATAAGTGCATAAAATGTGTATTGAAAATATTTGATATGCACTAATCCTAGCCTGAGCCTTTTGCAAACTAAATCCTGATGTTTTCCCCAATAAAAAAAAAACACATGATCAAAAACACATGGAGCTCCAAATATAAATACAGCAACCATAAATCTACAAACTTTGAGTCCTATTGGACTAGCAAAAGCCACTAGTCTCTTACAATGAATTTGACTGAATGGGAGTCATTCGAAAAGTCATCATGCTAAACAAAGAAAACAGTGTCAAACTGCGCCTTTAATCATTAACACCGGAGTAGGAGGCTGCTACACATGTGAGAAGACATGCAACTTTCATGTGAACAGCAGATTTATCTTTCACTTCACTTTTTATGTTTTACCCACACAATAACTAAAAAATATGAAGGAAAGTTATGTTTTTGGGCAAATAATCATTTCTATCAGCTATTCACGTACAGAAATAATCATATTTAAACCAGCAATAATGTCCAAGACAACTACTACCACTTGCTGAATTGAGCGGGTCGTTGACTGAATTAGTTTGAATTTGTGCAGTATTCATATATGTGGATTTGTCACATTTTAGGGGAAGTTTTAGTGGAAACATATGTTTTACATTTTTTTAAAAAAAGGAACACAGATACTTCCACAGAAAATTAGTCTCATAAAAAATGTTATTGCTAGTGCCTGCACTTCACTTCAATATACTGCATTTATAGTTAATCATAAAACATCCTTTTAAACATAATCCAGACAAAACACTGAAAATATAAAGTTTTTTTCATTGAAAAAAAAAGAAAAAGACCAAAAATAAACAACTTGGAAAACATATTAAACTCACCAGGTAATCCCCACAAAAAATGCAAAACTCCACTGCTACGGTTGTGGCTTTTGTAGTAGTAGTAGTAGTAGTAGTGGAGGCAGTGGTGGTGATAGTAGTAGTAATGTCCGTAACAATACTAGTCACTCAGTACAGTTGCTTCCTGGTTCTCTCTTAGAGGAAACTCTCTTTTAGCTAGTGTTGATTTGTTTCCCCTCTCTTGACTATTTTCTCCTCTTCCTCACTTCCTCTAAAATACTTTCCTCATCTGCACTTCATTGTCTATTTTCTGTCTTTCTATCAGCTGCTTTCTCAGTTGTCTGTGTCTCTCCCCTCTCTTTTCTCCCGGCAGTTGTCCACAACAAAGCCCACGCTGCTGCTGCTGCTTCTGCTGCTGGTTGAAGCCGCTGCAAAGCTTCCCTGCCAATGAATGAGCATGAGGAAAAGAGGGGGGGCGGTAGATTTGCATAGGGGCTGGGGAGGGGTAGAGTTAGGGAGGGAAGATTGGTGTTGGGTGGTGAGGAGGGAGGGGGGGGGGAGTTGAGCCCTTTATTCATGTTATCTGTAGGCCATATCGACAGTCTACATCAGTCACCTGCTTCTCAGAAAGCGTCTGGGGGAGGGGGAGATGACGAGGGAGAGGGGTTAACGATGAGGCTCCAATAGCGGATGGGGGATGGGGGGAGGTAAAAGGTTAAACTGGATCAGAAGGGTCCCGATTGAAACGGGTGAAAAGGGGCAAACTCCTGGAGTTGGTGAACACATAAGCAACCTTTCCCTCCACACACAAACACACACACACACACACACACACACACACACACACACACACACACACACACACACACACACACACACACACACACACACACACACACACACAAACACACACAAACACACACACACACACACACACACACACACACTCACGGCCCAGAAGGAGGTGCCCCCCCAGTGTAACCCTAGCCTATTCAGACATTCCCTGATGAAAGATGGCCAGGTCCTGCGTCAGGAAACAGTAGCCCAGTCGGATATCACCCAGGCTCTGGAACAATGTGGAGCAGAGCAGTCAGAGGAAGCCTGCATGGGAAAAGTCCCTTCAGTCAAAGATAATCAGTTAATCTGCTTCTGAACGGACAAACGGGAGCGTTAATGCTGCAGATTCGAGAAAGAAACTGTTTGAGTGTGTGCAGCATGGTCTTTCTTAATAAGATATTGCTTATTGATATATAACTATTTGACACTATTCTTGCATTCACAATGTATCTTCAAATCGACTTTTGTCAGCCATGGATAACTGATTTGTTTAGTCTACGAGGGCCAAATCACATTGATGGCTGAGGATTTAAAAATAAAATAAATTTCCTGTCAAAGTTACACCGAAAGGCAGCAATACATGTTTTAAAGACTGCACTGATATAAATATCATTATTATTATTTTTTTTTAATACTAATACCTGAGATGCCTTATATTTTTGCCCAAATATAAAATGTAAAAGGCGATGAAAAGTAATATAATTTTGCCTTGAATAGACTTAAACAACGATCATGTGTCTGTATCTGCTCAAATACAGACATGCTCTATTATTCTATGCATTATTCAGAACGCACTATTTTGCATTCTGACCCAGTTCAATACCAACAAGCAAAGACAAAGACATATCACACAAAATGTAAAACGAAGAACTATTTTGCATGATGATGTACTGTACACAAAAGGGAAAAAATAATTAGACACCCAATCTTGGCATCCTCTGTAACTTCTTACAAAATTTTAGTAACAGGGTCACAACCTGACAATTTTAATGAAAGCTAATTAGACAATTTAAATGTAGTAATAATTACAAAGTCTCTCACTCCTTCTCTCACATGAAGATCTATATCAGCTCATTAACACCTCAACCAAGCCCTACTTATTCACTTACTACCATACAAACATAGCTCTCTGGTGATTATCATTATCCTGTGTTTCCCCCCTTCAAACTGCACTCACACACAAAGAGTAAATCTGTGCTAAGTCTCTCTGCAAGCACAGACCAGGGGCTGGCTTCACAAAGACTTTAACTATGGCTTAGATTGAACTAATGGTCAAACAGACAGACATATACATTAATCTACTGCACAAAGCTTTGTAGTTCTGGACTTAAAGGGGACATAATATTACCATGTAATACATGTATCTGAAGAGCCTACCAACCCACAAACTGTGAACCACGAAAACCTTGCCTTTGCAAAGGTGCACCATATCTTTCTCTCAATCCGATCAGAGCATACTGGGCTTCTTCTGGAGGGGGGTTTAAAGAGACAAGCACTAAAACGGTGCATTTCTGACAGAGGGTGAGAACAGGTATATTCAGACAGACGGTATGAAAATAATAATGAGTGTTTTTCAACATGAAGCATGTAAACATGGTTGAGCAGAAACCCAAATATAAGAATGAACTTGAAAATGTGCATAGTGTGTTCCCTTTAAGTACAACTCATTTTCGAGAATTCTGGGTAAAAAAAAAAAAAAAGACAAAGTTCAAACTAACAAACATGACTGAGTATCCATGTCAAACGGCTCGGCTCTGTTCACTCCAGAAGAAAAATGTTCAACACTCCCAGAATTTACTGGGAAAATTCAGCGAAGACCGTATAAAGATACGTCTTCCAATCATATAACATCTCAGTGCAGTGCAGAGCTGCAGCAGAGCTGAGCGGCCGTGGCTTCTTAATGTCAGAGGCAGCACTTCTTTTGACTCATCAGTCCGACTCAGGAACATTTCTCGAAACAGAACACTGGGCTCTCTACGTTGTCTTCCTTTTTTTTATCGCTCAGGAAAAACTTTGTTAGACAACCACAAATTATGAGCCACGTTTTCCTCTCCTTTTTTCCCCATTGGGTGCCACTGGTCAGCAGGGATCACTGATTGTTACCATAGAAACATAGGTCTGACTGGGGATAAGGCAGCTAACCTTTTTAGGTTTAAAGCAGGCTGAGTGAGTCTTTATTTTTATGAAACCAGTCTTTAGACTCATCTAAGAGAAAAAATTGAGACTTGCCGATACAGACCACTCTAAAAGATCTTTGTGAAACGGGCCCCTGGTGAGCTCTAGATGTGGATATAAGGATGTTGCATCATGAGAGCTCCCTCGACACACAGGGGTTAGTATTGTGTCGTCCAGGCAGTCTCGTATGGAACTACATCTGAAAAACAAAAAACCCTGTATGAAGGCTGAAAACTTGCTGCCTGCACTGTGAGGACACTCGCACTTCCCGATAATCAAGAAGGTTGTTGTTCAAAGCCACATGTTTCCTGACCAGTGGGTAAGAAGTGGGTGTTTCCTGACCAGGGTAAAGGGGAGGACGTTGTTGGATGGGAGCTAATGTAACGTAACAGCAAACATGAGGATGATTGATATTTACTGCACCTGCTAAAGAAAAATTCAGAATCCACAGATCCACTTCAGGGCCATTTTTCAAAGAGATTTTGAAATATCAGCCAAAGAAGCTAAATAGATAAACATTGAACATTAAGCTTCAGCATTAGTGCAAATCACACGGTGACATACTCCTGTAACCGCTGAGTGTAATCACCATATAATTACATCCTGATTGATAATTAATAGTTCAGTACTGCCTTCACACTTTAATAATATCAACTGGAGCTCTAATTTGCGAAGACACGTACGCTGAATGTTTTGTCTAAGTGAGGTTCAGGGGTCCGCATGGGGTCCACGGAAGAATTAGGAATATATAAAAAAACACACAGAAGGAAGTGGTCAAATGTTTTTTTTGTTATCTGAAGGGGCCTCAGATAAATCTGCCTATTTGATAAACTTTTAAATGGTTAGAGAGGCACTTACCATTCTTTTAATAATAATATTTTCACACCAGATTTTTACAAGCATTTAAACAGCTCACATCTTATATATTTCTTGCCAAATGTCACAGTGAACTGAAAACGGCACAATCAGATACTCCTGCAAATTAGTTACTATTTATGAATCAAAAAGTATTTGTGTCGCTGCCTAAACACATACGTTTAACATAACCAAATATTAATCAAAATGCTACATAGAAATAGGTACACTGAAAGGTTACTGCTTCACCATGTCATTTAGGATGATGGCAGCACCAGCACGTCTTTTGTCTGTGTCAGTGTAGTAGCATGCTGTGTTTTTATCACCTAGTTTGGAGAATGTTACTCTATCTTAGAGTACGGTACCTTACGGTATCTTCAGTGTTGTTATCTGATTTTAGTATTGTTTTTATTGTTTTGTCTACATCTTTTTATGCTGCCATCTTGGCAAGTTGTCCCTTGGTTTCCAACCTCTATGAGGCTTATCTGGTAAGCAAAACCACCAGTAAATAAATCATTTCTGTATTTCTTTATATTTTTTGTTGTTGTTGTTGTTGTTGTTGTTGTTGTTGCTGTTTTTTAAATGATATTTCTTCAAATAAAGACCGACTACATGGGTATAGTAATATAGGCTTCTCTTTAAAGACAATAATGAATATATAAAAATACATCCCCTTTTTCTGGAAGCCTTTAAGGTAATAAAATATAATAAATCATCATCAATTATTGATTTCAGCATTTGGCAATTAGGCAATTTAAATGTGAGAAAATAAACAAAGCATCACATTTTTGAAAATAATTCATTTGTTTGAATGACATAAATGTGCATGTTAATTATTTTTCAATGTTGTGGGTAACTGATAAAGGATATGTTATTAATATTAATATTTTTTTCAAACAATTACAGTTACAACCTGTCTATTAGCTGCTTGTCAAAAAAAAGGACAGATTAATTATTAACATCTATGGTTAATAAAAACAGACTATCTTAAAATAAACAGAACTAAAATAAGGTAACATAGAAATATAAAACCTATAATTTGATTAATTTTGACATTTTTGGTGACACGTTTTCCCTGTGCCTGTCTTATCGAGACACGCTGCTTTCTGTCTACATTATGCTACACTTAAAGAGATATAAAAATGAATTTTTAATGAATGAACATTCATGTAGTTTGTCTAAATAAAACCACAGTTTACTACAGTAAGTCGCATTCTACATACGTAATTTCTTTAGAAAGACAAACAGGACATATAAGGAGTCCCTAAAGAAAACTGAGGCAGTTCTCAGTTAAATTACATAACATGTGCAAACAACGCAACACTATTCAGAGGATTATTAACTGAAATTTCTGGGCTTAAATGACTAAAGCTGTATCTCTGATTGCTTGTCTTGCTCCAAATGCCAAGTTACTTTGCCTCATCTTTCCAACGCGCAAAATGGAGCCAAAAACAGCCCAAACAATCACACATTTAAGAACAGCCTGTGGTTATGCAAAGCAGATTGATATTTGAAGAGAAAGATCAAAAACGTGAATCTATTCAAGCAGACTTGCTGAATCTTAAGGGGATCTCTGCAGACTCAATGTGGAGGTCAGAGCTGCGGGTCACAACACCGCCAACAGAGACGACCAACTCAACACAGAGCAGAAGGAAAAAATACAAATTCATTAATAAAATGAAAATCTGACCAAAACTGACTTGGTTATTTCTAATTTCTTCTACATTTTTTAACAAACTTGTTACAGTGGAAACCAGTGCCTGGACAACAGAACAAACACATTCAAAGGTCTGAAAAGCTTGAAGACTT
>CALSCE010010649.1:2419154-2447901 GCA_943593645.1 Bovichtus variegatus
CACACACACACACACACACACACACACACACACACACACACACACACACGCACACAAGCAAATTAATACTGTACAATCACAAAATCTCTGATTGTATCCGGCATGGATTTAAACATGCTTACAGATACATAAACACAATTTTAATCATGTTTTATTGAAATGAAACACTGCTTTCTCTACTTTGTGCAGCAATAAATACTTGTTGTATTTACTGGCCTAATACTGTGTCTGATCCAGTTTAATGACATGAGAGTGGCTTCCCCTTGTGTCCGTGCTAATTACTGCAATAAAAAGAAAAAGTCGGAAAAGTTGAATCGACACTATAACATTTCATATTTTTAAATCAAGATTTATAGTTGTTTTAATTACGATCCCAACCATATAGACAATAATCCACTGGTATTACTTTATTTAAATGTCGTGTGATGAGTTTTTTTCAAATGTTTTATTCATGTGAGGGCACTAAGACACCTGGAAAGATCTGTCATCTTGATCAGGCTTCAGTAGCTCCTTCCAGTTGCCATTACCTTTTTAAAAGCCGAGGCAGGAGCCATCTCTGCTCCACTCAGCGTCCGCAGGAGGAACATAGGCCACGAGGAGGCATTCATCCTGAACCCTGGAACACAAGGTCAGATTTATACAAATGCAGAGAGAGGTGCTGGTGGTACCTGTCGATAAGCAGGACTCACTTATGGCAATACTGGATTTATACATGATTTTTGAATTGGTGTGATAAAGTACTTTGATTTGTTTGGTATTTGTTGAGTATTCTGCTTACAAAGCAAACTGATTAACTCTTTCTCCAAACTGGGAAAGCAGCCGTCAATGAGCACAACACCAGTTGACCAATTCCGAGAAGATCAAAGGTCTGGGCCCAGACAAGCTCTGCTCATCTTAAAATGTACTGATTAAAATGATAAATGTGTAAATTGTACCACCCTAACAGGTGCAACACAACACATAGTAGACTTGGGGGAGATAGGCCTTTTTCACAGCAGAAATTGTGGCTTGTCATAGTAAGAAAATCACAGGTGTTACTAATAACAATAACGATGGCTTTGTTCTATTCAACTGTCCCAGTAAACCAGAGTGACAGTAATCCGGTAGCCTATGTAATCTACAATACCCTGAAACTGCAGCAGTTAAATGGAATTCAGCCTCCAATCATTAGATTTTTTTTACCTGTGCTCTTCCTGCTTTGACCTATGTCAAAAAGGTCAGTTCTAAGGGTCTGTCTCTACCCAACACAGTCCTGGAGAGAGATCTAATCAGTGGAAACATGTGTGAGTGGGTGTGAGTGTGTGTGAGTGTGTGTGTAGGGGCTTTCAGGTTCAAATGATGTACTCATAATGTTATCTATTTAATTAGTTGTGCTTCCTTATAGTGTGTAGGCTTCCTAAAGTGTTAAGAGTATTTTCATGAGAGAAATATGTTTTAATGTTAACTCTTGCACTTTTCTACAAGAGGGGATATTCCCGGTCTGGTCTTAACAGGAAGTTTAGCGCTTGTTTTATCGCACTTCCGTTAGCTCTCCTCGTTCTCTTTCCCTCGGAAAGGCACACAGAGCTGTTATACACGAGAGACTCTGGGAATTCTTTGTGCCTATTTAGGATCACCATGTCTGATGCCTTGTAATACAATGCTTAAAGACAGTCCCAGAATGTGGTCGTTGTTCACTATAGGCTACTATCACAATTTGAGAAAGACATTTGTTTGAGACATCAATCATTTTCCATATATAGAGGGTATGCACTCTCCCACCAGAACACACACCCCTGAGTCGGACCGAGTGGCAAAATGGAAAACCACATCCTGTATGCCGTTAGTAGGGAAACTACGAAAACGGGAGTAAAACAAATACGTATCTGCTTAAATTAAAGACGGTTAGCCCTGACAGTGATTGTTGCAATTGACCAAATAACCAGTGGTGCACGGACATTGACATGAGGCCAGGAATCATAACCGTCTTGTTATTCTTGCTCCAGCAGTTTTAGCTGCTCTGTTTTAGGCTGGAAAGACGTGTATTCAGTGCAGTGACTGAAACAACAATAGTTTTCTCTGTGAACCTTGTGAGTTATAATGCAGACTATTCTCAATAGACTTCAGTCAATATTGGAAATTGCCTGTAAATCTGTTTTTGAAGTAAATCAACTTCCCAGTATGAACACTTAAATAGCCCTGATTTAAATGATTAGGTCCTAAAAGTTGTAAAAATGCACTAATAGCCAAATCCAGTGTGTCCCAACAGTATGTCAAATGCAGTATACCAAAAATACCAGGATGTCCTACTGCATCCAGTCACATGTTGCAGTATGCAAGCCAGCAGGCTTTTCTGGCTGTTCTGATCCACAATCCTTTGCGCTGGGGATATATGAGCGAAAGGGTCAAAGTTCAAGGTGCAATGTAATGTCAAAGTAGTATGTCACAATTGTATGCATACTGCATGCAGTACATACGTAAAGTAAAAAGAAAAAATGTGTGATTTGGAAGGCAGCCTCTCAGTGACTTATGCCTATGTTGGCGTCGCGTGCATACCCTTAATATCTTAAAGACAAATACTAGTTGAAAGACACTCACCCAGCGGTGGCTGCAGCATGTCTCCGTTCCTCTCGCAGGTTCCTATTGGTTGGATGTCTAACGAGTCGACCAGTCTCCAGAAGTCGTTGGTGTTGTCACTTCCATCCAGGCGCAAGCGTAGACGAGTGCCCATCATGCCCATCACCGTTGCAATGCACACAGAGTTAGAGTTTCGAGGGTCCCGTGCCTCAAGTTTCATACCTGCTTTAAAGTCATTGGAGGGGGGGATTCTGGACTGCAGAGGGACACACGGACCTTCAGTCACTGTCACGTATCGTGAGGACACATAAGACTGGATGACACATCAAAATGTAGTCCAATATGATCAAATTTGGAATTGTGATTTAATTTCAGGGGTTCAACACAATAAACACAGTACATTGTAATAGTACGCACGCTGGGACTTTAAATTAATTTGCAGCAAATAAATAATAAAGCTGGGAATATTCTTCATCTGTCATACTCGTCCCATTTGTTCCTACTGAAGACGTAAGTTCTTTAAAAACGTGTCACAAATAAAACTAAATTATTTTCTAAAAAAGCTGGCCGCTAACAGGAGTCAATAGACTCTTTGTGTGGGACTATTTTCAGCCAGCACCAGTTTATTTTACTACATCTAAAAATAAACTTCCATGCTCATGTTCATCATAATGAAAAAACACGCCACTCACTACAACAGCGTAGCTTATTGAAGTGTTTTTAATAGTTTTTGGACAACAATGGAGCTCTATGGCACAGAAGCATACTGAATATCAGACAACCATTGTTAGTTGGATCTATTTTTTTGCTATTGGTCTTTGTTAGCAAGAACAAAAATAGAGAATGTACTTTAACAACGCCTTTTAACTAAACAACCCTCATTTACAAAACATCAGAAAGGACATGCTTGTACTGAGTAACTACAGACTGTATTTAACAATAGTAAAAACACAAACAGCCTTTAAAGGAAACAACATAAGGGCAATGAAGGAAATCTGACCCTACTAATGCATCTTAATAATCTACGAGTTACCTGTTTGAAGCAAGTAGGCGACGCTGCAGTGGAGGACGTTTCTCTCAGATAGTCTTCCCAGCGGAACGGTTCTAACAGCAAAAACAAACTGGTGATTATTGAAAGATCATAATCAGCTTTATTAGCCAAGTATGTGGACATGAGACATTTGACTCCAGTTTTTTGTTCCTCCTTAATGTACACACAGAAATAGACATACAGGTAAAACCAGCTGAACATGGTTAACACGAGCATTTGACTGCTATGAACAGATATAGATATGTATTAATGTATTAATGTATAGATACAGTAAATACAAGTACAAGTAAAGTGTCAATGAATGTAGTGAAGTAAAAAGTACAATATTTCCATCTAAGATAGAGTAGAGGTCTAAAGAAGTATAAAATCGAAATACTTAAGTAAAGTACAAGTAAATTGAAATTGTACTTACACATTAATGTACTTATTTGCATTCGCACCACTTCTGGACACATACGACACTCCTCTTCTTATTGGATTGGATTTAGTGCTAGTCTATTTTATCAAATTAGTTTTTATTAAAAATGCAGCATTAGCTTCCATGTAATGTGACTCAATACCAAATACCAAAAAATATTACTACACTTGATATATTTCACATGGAAGCTATTGAAAAATAATACCTTAATAATAACTTTCCACAGAAATATTGCTTTTAATTGAATACATTTTAATGTATTAAAAATCGGATTGAACTAAACTCAGAATTATTAAAGTAAATCATACATTTAGCAGACCTAAGTTAATTGTTTGGATGTAATAGATTCCAGCTGCTCGTGTATACCACGGTTGCTTAAATTGCACAGTTCAGGAATTTTTAAAGAAATGTATGGCAATACATGTTTGTAGAGAGATGAAGGTAATCTTTGTAAAAATCTGGGGGAACAGCTCT
The DNA here is from genome assembly GCA_943593645.1 of Bovichtus variegatus. NCBI lineage: Eukaryota > Metazoa > Chordata > Actinopteri > Perciformes > Bovichtidae > Bovichtus > Bovichtus variegatus. The sequence continues at coordinate 2,423,654 of CALSCE010010649.1, forward strand.
TCAAGAACTTGCTTAAATCTTATGAAAACAATTTATCAGAGCTTTCAATAGCCCAATCCAGAAATGAATGAGAAAAGACAAAATAGGTAATTGAAGTACTGACAGAGAAGCGGCTAGATAAAAAAAAAAAAAGAAAAAAAAAGCTATTTACTCAAAGTTTTAGAGCGTTAATGAAAGGATGAACAATGAAGAGAAAAAAGCCAGAGATCAGAGTTGCCAACCATTAGATTTGTCGAGGGGAGATCCTGCTGTGATGCTGCTTCGTCTCTCTTTCTCCTCTTTCTGATCTGAAATCAAAAGATGAATGAACTGCTCATCAGAATGAGGGAGCTGCTGACATACAGACTGTAATTACTGTAAGAACGAAGGCATAAAACCTGCGATTCAAATAGTTCTGAGAAAAAAAAAACAAATCCCAAAAATTCTAATTCTGAGTCAGTGAGCATTTTTATTTAATTTTATCTTTCTGTGTTTGTTTCATGATTAAATTGGTGTTGGAGTCTAGTAAATTTTTATTAATTTTTTTAAACACCGTGCAGGCTTACCTCTGTGTGGTGTTCGGCCCATGATGACCAACGTTAAACGTGCGGCTGCAGAGGAGCTGAAGTCAGACAGGTTGATAGCTGCAGAGACAGCAGAGGAGTTTTTGAGGATGATATTTCACAAGTGAAACGATGACAGCATGTTTGGCTTCAGTACTTGAAGACACATCTTTGATACACACCCCATCAAAAATAAGAGATTTTAAACTTACATGCAACTTTCATTCAGCTGTTTTCCCCACTTACTTTGCACCGGCTTCCTGTGTGTCATAGAATTGATTTCAAAACCCTATTATTGGTTTAAAAAGCTGTGAATGGTTTAGGACTAAAAATACATTTCTGATCTCCTGCTTCGTTATAAATCATCCAGACCTCTTCAATGGCCAGGGACAGGTCTGCTCACGGAGTTAAAACTGAACACGGACACACTTTTATGCATCACATATCCGGAACAAACTCCTGGGAAACTGCTCAAAATCTCAGTTCTTTTTTTGCTTTTTCTGTTTGCACTTATTTACATATTGCACTGCACTGTAACAGCACTATTATTTATATTCTCCTGTTTAGTCAGCCTTATTCTATTTTGGCTCATTTTTATCGTCTATTTAATTTGACTCTTTTAAGTCCTATTTAACTGTCTTTTTAAATTGTCTTGCGTTACTTTGATATGCTGTCTTAATGCCTTGTATGTCTTTTTCGAAGCACTGAGTTGTCTTGTTGTTGAAAGGTGCTATACAAATAAACTTGCCTTGCTCTATTCGTACTGTAATATTGAACAGTGTTAATATATCTTTCTTTTAAAAATGAAGTCTGGTAATATTTTTCTCATTGTCAACAAATCCAATGAAAAGACCAAAAAAACAAATAAAATAAAATTGATCCAAGTAACAAGTGTTGTCTGTGTAGTCAAAGCCAAGGTTGTTGTCCAGAAACTAGGCTATTAAAAACACAAAGTTCCTTCATTACCATGAACACACACACTGGGGTTTAATCGTCCTGCTACTTAATTATTCACTTGAGCTCAAAAAGCTTTATTCATGCAAAAATAGAAAAATATCTATTCCTGTTTGAGTAACGTTTGCTCAAAGTACCCAGATGTTTAAGTAAATCACTTACCTTGCTTTTAAAAAGAAAGCTTTATATTTGTAACACATTTTTAAAAGATTTCTGTCTGCAGTATGAACGAATAGGCTTCAGGCACAGTGCTGGGTAGGAAAGTCGGGAAGTATTGAGAGATAGACTAAAATATTGTTGTTGTTTTTTTCATTGGATTTGTTGACAGTAAGAAAAAAAAAGATAATCTCACAATCAAAGGGTTTTTGCAGGTTTTGTTCTGTAGTTGTCAGTTATTAATATCTTTCCGATTGCATTAGCATACTCCTGTGATATCTAATCTGTTACTAGCAAACTTGGATACAAACAGATCATGATTTGCCATTCATTGTGCTTAATAAATAATCATCACACTGCACTCATGCCGATTTGAAATGTTGGTGTCAAAAGTCCATGAGTTAGAAGCTTTGCTACAGGACTAACATTACTCCGGATTCACTGTACAAATTATTAATAAAATACAATTGTTACCACATTGTTTACACTGAAAATCTGGCCCAAACATCCAGGTTCACAAAAACTCTGAGTATAGTCCCACTCCTTGCAAAGTCCATGCATAGGGATAGGTCAAAAAGCAGAAAAATAATCCAAAGGTACCAGAGCATCAAAAAATATGATACACTTCAAATGAAATCCAGAAATTCAAAGGTTAAAATCCCTCCAGAAGCCAGACATTGTCTCCTTTTCCTTATGTTTAAAAAACGTAGCATCTGCAATGTATTGTGGCTGTCCCTCCCTCTGAAGGCCCTTCTGTCTCTGCAGTGAATCCCATTGAGTCAGAAGAAGCCATAAAGATTCCAAGCTGCCATAAAAAGCCATTAAGACGTGTGGATGCGGACGTCTGCTCGCCGACATGAAAAGGATTCCAGCTCTGCTCTTCACTCAGCTGCAGACTGCTTCAGTGTTTGCACGGCTCTGCCTCTTTTGCTCAAGAGGGTCAGACAAAAAACGGCCAGCAGACCAGGAAGCACTTAATTTTACAACCCCTATTTCCACTGAGGCACCCACTTATATGGGATTAGTGTAATGTGCACAAACCTGAACAGTGAGAAGATCTGAAAAATGACCCGTGACCTGGTTTCAGGAGAGGTTGTAACTTTTTCTTGACAGGAGGAGCTGTCAAAGTGTGACTGGTCGCCGTTTTTCTCCTGTGAGAAAGAGATTTGCGTAAAATGTTATACTTTAAACTCAAAGATGTTTTGTTGCAATGAAGCCAAATTTGAAAACAACAATGAAATACACATATTTAGACTGCATTATAAGGGCATTTTACTTTTTTGATATTTGATGCTCAGACAAATACTGTTAATTCATCATGTTATTTCAAATCAATAATCAATTCATTGCTTTTAACTTTTAATTCATTAATTAATCAAATCAATTAATGTCCCAGACTCAAAGGTGACCGCTTTAAATTCCTCGTCTTGTACGACCAGCCAAAATTAAAAGTTTAAAAATATTCAATTTGCAGTGAGAGAATTAGCAAACTCTGACATTTGAGACGCTGTCATGAAATGAAGATGTTGAAGATTTTAACTATGCAGAACTACTGGATGTTTTTGTACAACTTAAAGAAAGTTTAAAAAAAAAAAATTATTATTAACCTACATTTATGATAAGGAGTCAAAAATACCCAAAATAAAGTTGACTTGGTTTAGATGTCTTCAAATTACTTGTTTTCTAAGACCAACAAGTTCAAAACTCAAATATATTCAGTTTACTGTCACACAAGACAAAGAAAAGCAACAAATCTGGAACTGAAACAATCAGTTGATTAACTTATTGGTCGATTGACAGAAAATTAATTGACAACTTTTTTGCTAATCGATAAATAATTAATCACCAAAGTGTCACATATTTGCTGGTTCTAGCCTCTCCAATCTGTTTTGATGCATTTCTTTGTTTTATGTGAATGTAAACTGGATATATTTTGGTTTAGAATTTGGCACTTTTGCCTTACAGATATTATAGATGAAAATATTAATCGATTAATTGAGAAAGCAATTTGCAGAGTAATCAATAACAACTAAGAACATGTAAATATGTACTATTTGGCATCCCTGCAACAAAAAACATTTCGAGGATAGAAGCAACTTCTTGCTTTATAAATAACTTAGGCCAAAATGATAATCGACTGTCAAAATAGAGCTGATTGATTAATCGACCAGATTTTTTTTTTTGTTTTTGTTTTTTTTACAATAACAATAAGATCAACCTTGAAATCCAGACTGAAAACCATCCTCACAGCCTCGCCTGGTGTTTTCTCTGTCAGGCGGCTCAGTTTGGAGAGCGGAGGGTGAAAGGATCACATTACTGCCGGGAGGCTGAGAGGTGTGAGCCGCTGCAGGGCGTCACCTCCAGGGTGGTGACTTAAAACGTGGTTTCATATCCCAAAAAAAAAACTAAAAAACTTTCATTACAGAATATTTTTGAAGAAACAAGAAACAGTTTTCTTGATGCCGAAATGCAGGTTACATCACACCTCTGTGGCTTCATGTTGCACGTGTGGATGATCAATCATGTCTTTCTTTTCTCTTGGCAGGATGTATGTTCGGAGGGGAAACACTGAATCAGCAGAAGATGAAATTACATTTGAAGAAAAAGTCTGTGACGCATTTTCATTAGCGTTCTGGTCACAGTTTGTGGGCGGGACAGTGGTCATTATACGGAGCTAAACACTACCATCGTAACGTTACAACGACGAGGGTGATAGTACAAGTCTGCGGGATTATAAACGTGTTCTTAGTTGCAGTGTAAGCCTCTGCAGGAATCCAGTAAACAAAAAAGCAAAGGGGGAATCTGCAGAGTTCAACGGAGCTACTGTACGCGCGGCGCTCTCCGCCTGCACAGAATACAGTATAAACACGCTCTGCTGTGTGTCCCTGCGGGGACAAACTGCAGGAAACGTGGCCGCGTTTCATCGCAAACGAGGGAGAAACCCGTCACCGACCGCACGTGAGAGTAATAACGAGAAATGAACCGTACCAACCTTTTTTTTTGTGTATTTTGATGGGAGAATCCTCACTTTCTATCAGATGCAAGCCGCCATATTCGCTGCAGCTCCGCGCATGTCCACCACGCAGTGCTGTAATTCATATTTTTCCACTGGAGGTTAAAAAAAAACAAAAAAAAAAAAAAAAAAAACATGCAGACTAGTGGGAAATGATCAATTAGTCGTTTTATTGAGGTGGATATTGCTTCATGTTGGCTCGTGATAATAAACAGCATGTCGCGTGGAAACGAAAACGTGAACATCGAATGTGTTGTTTCCTGTTCGTCTTGCAGGAGAAGGTGAGGAGGGTGACACAGATGAGATGTAGCTGCAGACCCTGGCAGGTCAGATTTAAGTGAGTGGCTGCTAATGAAGAGAAAATCACTGAATAAAAATAAATACAAAAGGGACCATTTTCAAAATACATTAGGGGATTAAATATTTGTAATAATACAATGAGCCAGCCCAATTGATGGAGATTATTGCAGGTTTGATTAACTATTAATGTTGAATGAAGTACCCACATCATGTTTGTCACAGTGTAAAAAACACTCTGCTACAGATATCTTTACTTCAGTAAAAGTACACAAGTATTATCAGCAAATTGTACATTAAAAGCAGTCATTATGCAGAATGCTTATATAGTACTTTATTAGATTATTAATATTGATACTTTTACATGTAGCCTAAGCAGCTGGTGGAGGTGGAGTAACTTTATATTATGTTGCATAGTTTGATCTGTAAGGTTATATGTCATACAATGTATTCATTTTTGGATTGTAGATCTGCTGCATTATTTATTGGTGGATGTATATTTTTAGCATATTTATAATCTTATTTATTTATAATTTTTTTTATAAGTAAAGTAGGCATAGGCTATATCTATTTTAAGGCAGCTTTTTTAAAACATCTTTCAACATCAGATAAAAAAAAACGTGCCTTTTAGGGTAACTATGGCTCACTTGAAGTATTTTCTCAGTCAATCAGTGAGCACTGTCCCTATCAAATAAAATAAGATAATAAATAAAATAAAGCGAATTTCACTTGGATCAGTAAAGTTGACGTTATTTTATGTTAAACTGATAATGTGTTTTGTTTCTATAACTTTGTATTCTCCAGTAACCTGTAGTGTGATATAAAGGGGGTAAAGAATGCAGTATTTCCCTCTGAAATACATGAATGAAGTAAAGTATAAGTACCCAAAAAATGTTTAAGAACCTCTTATAATGTGAGAAAATGTGAAATATTTTCTTTCAAATCTCGATCTCTAAATATTCAAATGCTTTTTCTCTCAAATGACAAATGTGGCACAAATGTAGGTGAGAAAGTTTTTCTTTGGCGAGGAGTCCGACCAAATGTTCCACATTTTTTAAATACAGCTCTGCACTATGACTGTAGAGTTAAATACAAAATGTCACTTCATATCTGACAATAATACAACACAGCAATGATGAGTCACTGTCCCATCACAGGCCACTTGTGAAAACTTAAGTACAGTACAAAGTTGTCTAACTTAACTTGAATATGTGATGCTACTTTATACTTTATCTCTACTGCATTCAAGATAAAATTACCTTAACATGTGTCTGACAGCTTCTTACTCAACATTTTAAAACACAATAAATGATAATCTTAGAAGTGACGATGCATTGTTAAAGATCAATCTATACAACAGTATATAAAGTGCTTGTATTAGCTCCATCTCAACCAGCTACAGCATTAAAAAAGTTACTTATATAATCATTTCATAACATTGCAAAAAGGGTCATTATGCATAATGAGAAGGCTATTTTTATTTTTGAAATAATGATAATAATAATAATAATAATAATTTTTCTTTTATGGTTCATAGTTATATTGCTACGTTTGTACGATTGTAATGGAATATTTGTTTAGACTGTGGTATTAGTAATGGTCCTACGTTCGCTGAGGGAAAACAAAATCAAAAGGTATTTATCTTCTCAATACACAGATGTTGTCGTCAGAGAATAAAGCTGCTCCAAACCACATTTGCTTAAAAACATAATAATGACGCCCTGGTTGTACAACTGCAGGATAAAGTTGTTGCAGTGAGAACAATGTGCCAAAAGGATGATGTGGAGGTCAAACACAGAACGCATGGTCTTTGAGAAGAAGGTGGTGTTTTTGCTGCATTTAATGTACATAATATATCACACCTGCTCATTATGAAACAGACTGACCCAGTGTCTGTTCTAACAGTGAATTCACACTGATTTCGCCAATTAGTGCAGTCATGAAGGGGGGGGGGGGGGGTGTAGGTGGGAGAGAGAGTGGGGACGAGCTGCAGGAAGATTTGTAATCAGTGCCACAACATTGATTGACCGAGAGGGGGACAGCACTGCCAGACACAGTGTGAAATCTGGGTAATATTAGAGGGTGATTCATACCAGGCATATTTAAAGATTTAACAAATTATGCGCTGGATTACATTTGCATCCAAAGTTTTTATTTTATCACAGCTCATACTGGATGTAAAACCACTGCTGGAACGCGCAGACGTCCGTGTTTCTATTGGCTGTCCGCAGCGTCGCTCAGAGGAATGACGATTTTGCTGCTATAACCAGCTGATGCTGGGGCTATGAACACGGAGCATCTGAAGAACTGTTGACGGTCCATGGATACCCTGTCATCGGCGTTGCGCCTGCAGATTCGGTCTCGTCTCCATCCAGAGATTGAGTGAGTAAGGATATTTGATCGTGTCACGACGCACAGGCCCGGGCTTCTTCACCCCCCTCACCCCCTGTCGCTCCACATGATGTTTCTTCGTCTTCCCACATCATCATTTTCATGGGCATGATGCCGTGCGCTTCACAGATTGAGCTTTCTCTCCTCACTCATCACATCTGCAGGTAAAAAAAAAGAAGGGTTCATTGGTTTAATGATGGACGAGCTGCGATGGATTCTTTTTTTTTTTTTGTTTTTATGGGGTTTTTTTGCGTGCATGCAATGATGTCTACTTATGGGTTTATGGGTAAACGCTGTTTTGCGGGTCCTGTTGTGCAACACTGTCGTGAACACGGTCCGTGAACTACGTTATAATGTATGCACTGGTTGCTGTGTAGGCTGAGAAACGCGTGGACAGCGACGGAATGGTGGTGCGCTCCGCAACGCAGCGATGAGAGAGACGCAGTTTCGATGCAGAGAGAGCAGCATTACTATCCTCTCTCTCTCTCTCTCTCTCTCTCTCTCTCACACACCTCTTATACACACATAGACACACATACCCTCGTGCACGCGGGTGCACGCACCAGCCCATTAAATTCACACTCGCAAACTCACTCATTCCCGTGATTGTCTTTGCACGCTGGCACCAACAGGCGTTTGTTGCAAGATTAATGTTTCAGTCCAGCCTATCAATATTTTCTGGACTCTCCTGACGTTTCCACCGTATTTCCATTTACCAGCTGTCTGGCTGATGGCTGCAAGGAGAAGCAGCAGCTTATCAATAAACCGACTCTGTGCTGAACCCATTTTTTAGGAACATATTTCCTCGAGTACAGGAAATAATGCATCATAGGCTGCTCTAGTTGTAGGGTTTTGGGGTATATTTGTCTATTCAGGCGAGAAACAGTATGGATCTGATCACTCCCCAGAGGCAGCACCATATCCTTAAATGACTAGCCATTGATGGCCTTAACATCCACCTTATCACTTCCCCTGGAAAGACTTAGCTGTGTGGAGTGTACCCTGCATAGGAAAACGCCCACACAGGCACATGAGCCAAATCAACATTAAAGTGTTTTTGCACTGCTGAATATATCAAGTGTTAAACAAATGAAGTTGGACTGATACTGCAAGAAGCTTTGATGGTTCCAGTCCAACAGTGTTCGCATTACAAAAGAGGCATTTAATAATCGTGGTCAGTTTTTGGATGTGTGACAGGAGGAGATCTAAGCCTTTGGATATAATTATTTTGAGTCTTTTTTTCTTCTTAAAAACAAAACCTGTTATCATTGAGTGTGTATTAATGTGGAATATGCTCTTGGATAATGAGGGGAAAGAAAAGTACTGACTAAATATTAGCACACAGGAAGAATCTAAGTTATGAGAATGTTAAATCATCACACATGTCAACACATGCAGTTGAATGTGGCAGCAACAGAGAGCTGTATGTCATGTGGGTTGAACATAAAGTACAGGGGAGGCTGATGGGAATATCCTTAGTTTTTCAGGTATACAAACCAAAGAGATGGAACAATTTCAACCTGATGGCGCAAGATTAACAGTCAGGGATCACTAAAGTTGTTACAATTAATCCTGAGGTGGACATGAATTTGTGTACCAAAATGAATGGCAATCCATCCAATAGTTGTCGCCATACTAGCAGCTCCGTGCGGCTGTACTTTGAGCTAAATGCTAATACCAACATGCACACAATGACAGTGCTAACACTCTGACGCTAAGCAGGTGTAATGTTACCATATTAACCATTTTAGTTTAGTGTGATAGCATGCTAGCATTTGCTTATCAGCACAAAACACATCGTACAGCTGAAGCTGGAGTTGCATTCATTTCACAGGTATTTGGTCATAAACCAAAGTATTGGATCAACTAAGTTATTGAAATTGATCGTACGGGAAATATGAATGTCTGTACCAAATGTCATGCCGATCAATCCAGCAGCTGTTGAGATGTGTCTCTAAAAAACACAAACGTCAACCTGCTGGTAACGCAAGAGGAATAGTCAGATAATATAATAATAATAATCGCCAAAATCAGTTGGATTCATGGTCCAGGAACCATGAATGTTTGCACCAATGTTGAGCCAAAACTTTGACCAGCTGGTGGCTCTAGAGGAAAAATCCCAAGGTCACCAACGTCCTTGGGATTCGTCCTCTTGGCACCATGGATGTCTGTACCAAAATCTATGGCAACCAGGCCAATATGTTGTGGAGACATTTCACCAAAAAAAGGGGATTACCCATAGGATTCATCTTCTGGTGCAATACCACAGCAAACTACAAAGTTAGACCTGCGCAGAGCAGGATGGGCATTCACTTAACCCTCGCAGAATCCTCCAGAATGAATGTGTGGGTGATGGGAGAGGATGAGTGTGTGTGGAAGTCATGCTTAAGTCATCCATGATTTAAATGTGTCCTCAAGGAAATGCTGCCTTTCTGTACATGCACATGCCCTAGTTAGCCACCATCTGTGCCAGGAATACTACCAGCATGCCTGTGCAAGGCATGTTGGGAAGTTGGACCTTGGAGTGACATTTTTTTATTAACACCTTGCTTCTCTTTTGTGTCTCTGGTCCTGCAGGTACGACTGTGTGGAGGTTTGGATATAAGTGCGAGAAGGACGAGACAAGACATGGAATAAAGGGAGACAACTGAAACTACTTGAATCAGATCCATAAATAAAAGAAACCTGACATTAAAAAAAAAAAAGAAAAAACCAGCAAGGCTGGAAGAGAGCTGTAGAGTGAGGAAGAGAGAAGTAGTAGAGGTTGTGAAGATGGGGTGTGGTCAGACGATGTTTCTCCTGGACTCTACAGCTCACTCTGTCAGCCGCCGGTCAACGCAGGAGTCTCCTCGCTAAAACCCAGAGCAGCTCATTTCGCCTGCTGGAGGAGCCCCCTCCCTCGGTGATGTGATGAATAAGTTTGAAGTCCTTGGCATTGTGGGAGAAGGTGGGTGGTTTTTTACACAGCAGATTTTTACTGCATGCTTGTAGAACGTGAGGCGTATGTACTTGTTGTTAACCTTCATCTCTGGTCCTGGTGATCAGATGAGGTCATATATCCACTGCGTGGGGATTTTGGGTGTTTTAGCAACTTAGATTGTACAGCAGAAACCTGCACAGTGGTCAGATCTTGTGTCTCCAACATGTCCTTCTCATTTTCACAAAATACAGAAGGACTTCAAAGAGTTTGTTGAGCCAGAAAGGTTGCAAAAGTTTTGCATAGAGTAGCATGTAATCCTCCAAGACTTTACTCACACGGAAAACAATAGCATTGGCCAATTGTTTTCTATTTATTCTCAAATATTTCCCAGGGCCGTTATTTACCTGGACTGCTGATAGAACCATCTGAAACAGCCTTATATCAGACAGGTCTTTATTCCTATATTTCCCTGTTTTATGTCTTATCAGATTTTAGTAAGAAGCCTCCCTGTCTCCTGATTTATTTGCTGTTGAAGCAAACACCATACTTACCTGTTTTCTTGATAGTGTACACAGCACTAATTTCATCAGTGCAATAACAGAGTCGTGTCATACTCGCCCCTCTGCTGCTCTGTGTTTCTCTGCTCTAACAGAAATACTATTGTTATTCTCTAATTGTTTCCAGTTGCTTCTATTTTGAGAGTTTTTGTAAGCATGTTTAAGTTACCATCAGGGAAATTCCACACTCAACATAAGCTAACAACAAGGTTTTAAATATAAGAGATGTAATCATTGAATCATGGCAACATTGATGGTTGCTCAGAAAAAGAAATAAATGAGGAGAGACTTGTTGCTTTTAAGACTTGGGGCTAATGATTCTCCAGTATTCCACACACAAGTCCTTTGCACATCAAACCATTTTCAGTCATTTGTAGCTCATTTCAGTGAGTTCGACTGACATGCATCTCTGGCTTCACTCTAATGTGAGAAGACAGAGTAACCGAGTGTCCATTGTTCTGTTGATAATTCTCACTAACTGCGATCTACAGTAGTGCTTGTCAGGACACATAAATCAAAAAGCAAGACACGTGAGAACTGCAATCAAACGAAGGGAGATTTAAAGCCACAGCGACAACATTTGTCTTGGTTTTTACTTGTCTTAAAGTCACTATGTGTATTTTTCAAATAATTCTGATGCCACAAGTTAAAGGCAATCATGTTCATCCTCAACATACAAACAATGCAGCCTCCTGGATAATTCAACTTTATTTAAAATGTATGTTAACGCTGTTAGTTTTATTAATGTGGGAGTGGGACAATTTGTTTGTTCTGGCCTCGTTCCCCGGTTGAATTAAACATTTAAACTGGAACACGCACAACTGGGAGTAGACCTTATTATGTTGCACGTGTCAATTAAATGGCAACAAAAGCAGATTGTAAAGAAAATGAACTTCAACCTATGCAGGTCTAGCTGACATGCCTAAAACATAAGCCGAAAGTAGACCTGACATCTGAAATATAGATGAACAACGGAGAACATGGAGTGCTTAGCGAAAGACAGAAAGCTACAGAGACACTGTGTGTGTGTGTGTGTGTGTGTGTGTGTGTGTGCGTGTGTGTGCGTGTGTGTGTGTGTGTGTGTGGGGGTGGGTGTGTGTGTGTGTGTGGGTGTGTGTGTGTGTGTGTGTTTGGTCAAAGGTATAGGTATACGTGTGTGTGGAGTGTGTGGGTGAGTGCCTCCGCCTCACCTATTAACTGTTGTTCTCTGGTGCTTCTCACCTAATGTTTGTTTGCGGTTTACGAGGCCAAAACATTGATTAAAATGTTGAAACTTTATTGATCTTTTGTGTCTTTCTCTCCAGGAGCGTATGGAGTGGTGCTCAAGTGCAGGCATAAGGTAGGACATTGAGAGATTTATCATTTGTTTGAACATATTTATGGTTTGCTTCATTGTCATATGAAATATTTGTGTTGCAGTGCATTTTTGGTGTTAAAATCAGACGATGATGAAATATGTAGACTGTATGAAACTAGAGCTGCGACGACAAGTTGATGAGTCGATTGAAAGAAAATGATGAATTCTTGATTGACTTGAGTCATTTTTCAAACAAAAATGTCAAATATGTGGTAGTTCCAGCTTCTCATATTAGGATTTGCTGCTTGTTTTTGTTGTTTAACTGTTGGTCGGCTAAATTAGGCAATTTAAGGTCATTACTTTATGCTTTGAGAATTTGTCATGGCCATTTTCCACTACATTATGTTTCATAAACTAAACGATTAATCGAGAAAATAACCGGCAGAAGTCATTATTTTTCGATAATGAAAATGTGTTAGTTGCAACCTTAATTGAAACAAAGCTTGGTAGAGGATGTCTGATATTTCAGTTTCGTTCGGCTTCTAGTTAATATAAACAGTAAGTACGATAAGTACTTAATATGTCGGACAAATGCAATCACAACATTTGCAACAAAATAACTGAGATATCCGATAACCTCTTTCCTTTCTTACTGTCCTTTGCAGATTTTAATTGTTTGTTAATGTCACAATGGTCATTTCTTCTGGTTGACACAACATGGTTTGCTGACTATAACTCAAACCTTGCAGTCCATTCTTGAAATACTTCTCTACTAAAAATCTTGACTATAACCTGGAAAATACAGCGTAAAATACAATGCTGTTGTACTCTGCAAAGTGTTTTTTATCAAGGCAATGTTTTCATCTTGTGGTGTTCTGAGTTGCAAATGCTAAGGTTGCTAAGTGTTTTTCTTTTTTTAATTTTTACTTTAAAGCTCTGAGAAAAGCTAAAAGAAAGTAGTCTGATAATCATGAAAAGCTGTTTTCTTTAAGTAGTATGTTAGTTGCTTCCCTTTGACATACATTTTTAAGATAGACTACAGGGGACAATTGTGAGATATAGAACTTTTATTAATCTGGCCCCAGGTATCACCAATACAATAATCAAACTAGACCACCTGTCCATCAGTAGAATATGGCAGCTGAGACCTGGAACTAGTAGAGTGAATGGACACAACAGTCGGATTAGTTTGAGTGTCTTTACGGTTTTCAATTCCTTGTTGTTTGGATCTTTGCGTACATTGAAAATGACCCATGGAGGCATTTTGACAGAAAGCTACAAAAAGTAAAAACTGTTAAAGTATGTGAGTGAATACTCTTATAAACAATCTGGGAGGCTAAACACATCTCCATCAAAGCCTCATTAATAAAGTGATGCGGACTTTAATCTGAATGAAAGATAGCGCTACTGAAAAGATGACCCATCAACAGTCACGCTGCCTTTCTCATAATTTAGCGTAGGATCAGGTATGACACATTTTACATATTAATTAATCCACATTGTACTGATCACAACAGATTTGAGAGGTGACAAATAAGCACTTTAGGAACTGTCTGTACTTTTTTGCCTCAAACTCCCAAATATCTTTGGTAAAAGTAATCCCACATATACAAATTTTAGATAATCACACCGTTATGTATTGTAAGACATCAGAATAATAAATGTTCCCAAAAAAGGAACCATTTTAAGACAGTATTATGCAGCTCCGTCTGTTTTGTAATGAAAGATAATTTGAGGTGCCCTTTACTAGGAGGAAAATGAGAGAAGTCCCAGCAGCAGCAAAAAAAAAAAAAAAAAAAAGAAAGCCATTTCTACAAAAATATAGGAGAATTATTTATCTCTTATCAGCACAACGGATGTTATTCTCATCCCATCAAGACTGTGGCTCTATTTTCTTATACCAGACATCATCTTTAGAAAAGTTTATTTAGTTCTAAGAAATTCAAACAGTACATATTTGTTTATGCTAGTATTGGAGTTGTTTGGCCAACCCTGTCTTATAGAAATTATGCTTAGAATTTGTTTCACCAATTAAATTTTGAGGGGAAACATGATTGCTGCCTGCATGTTGTTCCCCAGCAATGTTTTTCTAGAGCACAGCATGCAAGTTGCAGTGAGGTGGTTTGGGTGTATGGTGGAGGACTTTAAGGGTCTCCAGTTTAAAAATCCATATTTAGGAAACATTGTAGTTTCGGTTTAAATTGTTATGAAGTAAACTTGTCTTGTATCGTTAGTAACTTTTTACTTTTTCCATAATAAACCCCTATTCTTCCCTAACCTTAACCAAGTGCTTATTATTGCCTGAACCTAAAATTAAATACATTGTATTAATCTGTAGTTGCTACCAAGGGTGTAGGCTTGATTTCAGAAGTGAAATTAATGAAAAAGTGAAAAAAAAATCTATTCTTGCCAAATCTCTTATTCTGTTGTGCATGTAGTATATATATGCACATGTCATTTCTATGAGACAAGGTTGGTTTGGTTCTCTGGGGTTTTTATACAGGGGTAAAACATCATATATACATACATGTGTATGTATATATATATATATATGTGTGTGTGTATATATTACCTACCTAAAATAGATTTCTCACTTGTGGAAATACTTTCGCTCTTCTAAACTGAGCCATAGTGAGCTATATTCATCAAAAATGTTCCGTAGTGAAGATTCATGTATGTGGATAAAGCAGCATGTTCTCTTTTTGACTGCATAGAATTACATATTTTATAGTCTAATTTTGTATCATTCCTTCTGTCAGCACATTTATGAACATAATTTATGAGTGAAAAACACCTCTCTCCACACGTAGAGCGAGAGAGGACTGCTGTGGGAGGAGTGACAGTCACAGCAGTCAACAAGAGAGAAGAAAGACATTTTTAAATGTTTAATGCTGCTGCTACCCTAACATGTTTCTCAGAGAGCATTTCAAATTAAGAAAACGGAAACGGTATTTTTCTTATTGTTTCTTGCGTGCACTCAAGTATGTGTACAATTCAAAGGCGTGATTGAAAGCTAACAAAATCTGGGTTGTTACTGCTTACATTGCGTGACAGCAGAAGGGGAAATTAAACTAAAATGGGTTAATTTATTATGGAGTACTGTGAGTGCTTGGTGTTTGCCCTGTGGTCCCGACACGCCATTTGTGCATGTTTCTTTCATTTTAGGCCCTTTCACTTGACCAAGTTTTCTCAACGCTACGCTTCATGAAAATTTAAAATGAGCCATAAATTATATACATTGAGGGAAACTCTAGATATGCAAACGCTTGCACTCTGGAGACATGGACAAGGCGGTTAGCAGAACATGACGGTTAGAGAAGAAGTTGATAAAAGATAAACTGTAAACGACAATGTGCATTTTCAGACATGTTAAAATGGAGACTGCAAGTGACTGATCGCGGAAATGTGTTGTCACATTCCTCTCATCTCATCTACCAAAGACGTCTGTCTGTTAGCTGTTTGTGCTCTGATTAAGGTCTTAGTTAAAAGCTGCATTTGTGAGACAAATGTTCTCTATATCAACACTAGTTTAGAAAGGAACAAATCTAAAAATGATTTGAATGACAAGAGCTAACATTGGTTGTTTTGATGAGAGAGAGACAGAAGCTTCTGGGTATTATGACTTCTATTCCGTGTCATAAAAGTGCCAGGAGATGTGTCATATTGTTCAACTACTGCCTGAGAAAGAACCAACAAGAAGGACTTGATTATTAGAGAAATGACAAATTGTGTATAATGTGGCTGAATGACAATATGTGTTAAAGCTTGCATAGCACTGATAAACCAAAGCCAATAACATGAATTCTTAATTTTTTCAGTCTCAATCTCCTTTGTTCTTCTCCATTTTATTGGACCACAAATTAGGTTCCCAGCGAGACCATAAAAATTTAGATACCAGCTGTCGAAGTGTGGTAATGCTGAATCCTTTCTGTTGCACTAACTTACTAAGAAGTGACATGTGACATGTTTCCCACTTATATAACAGTTGTAGGGGATTCATTTTCACATGTAGAGCCAGAGACTCACACCATGGCAATAAAAGCTTTTTAGCTTTGCTGCGAGAGAGCAGTTTATTTTTACTTTTCTCAGCTGGAAGCAGGGCAGAAGAGAAAAAGGGTGGCAGAGGGAGAGAGAATGTGAGCGTGTGTGAGATGGAGAGGAGGAGATTCAGAGGGAGGTATTGAATATGGAGACTATGCTAACAGTAAATGGGTCACCCTGTTCGGAGTCGACAGCAGACTAAGGTTGAGGGAGGCACCGGGCTAAAACCCAAGCAGGTGACTCAGAAGAGCCTCCAACTGTACTACCAAGAAATGAAATGCATTATAAATGTGTGCCGCTGTATAAATTATGTATACTTCACAGTACAGTATGTGTTCGGTGGAACATTTAATTAGCTGAGCGAATGTGTGCTTGCGTTTCTGCAATGTTCTGCCACTTTATGGAAGTGTTGTATTAGCGTATGTGGGTGTGTGTATGTGGAGGCTTATGTGTTATCTTGAATTTGTGTGTTGGGAGTGACAAAAGCTCAACCTACACGGTAGCCGGTTATTCCTGGTGCTTATATATCATCTGCTGTATTGTAGTGCTTAAGTGATGTTAATTAATGACCGGTGTTTGGTCAACAGGAACTTCATCAGTGACTCTTTGATAATAATTGTTTCAGCAGTTGTTTTGCTTGTATTTTTTAAGTTTAAGACCTTTGTAGGCAGAATATATATATTTGTTATATAATATGTACTGGATTACTATCAAAACATTATTGATAGAAGATAAAAAATAATTGAGTTGTTTCTGTTTCTTTTAAATAAGGTTTTGTCACAGTTTGAGACTGTTTTATCTTGACAACATTTTTGAAGAGCATAAGGTCAGCAGTGTGGTAAGTTTGTATCACAAAATCAATAAACATTGAAATATAGTACATTTTCTGGAAAAATGAGTGGACCTGGAGTTAAAATTGTTTTGCCAAATTGAGAAACTGTTAATGGATAATATAACCAGAAGGAAATGTCTGTGTTTGTCTGATCCAATTAATTAAATACCTGATAAATCAACAAAACGTCCACATATTAATGGGAAAATCGTACTTCAGTTATATATTGCCAAATGTATATAGTCTTTCTGTATATAACGCAATATAACCTAATATTGTGTTGTCTTGAATTTAACAGAAACAACACAAGTTTACTTCACAAGGTCTTTCACTTGTTATTCAAGTAAAGCAGCTGGTAAAGCAGGTCAACTGGTTGTTCTGCAAGATGCATTCCTGTTGTGTGATGTGTATATATATATATATATATATATATATTTATTTATTTATTTATTTTTGCAATTTATATTCTTCATTATTTTCCCCCCGAATATACAGTATGTCCAGCATTTCACCAACCCAGCAAGTTAATATATACATACACATATACACACATACATAAAGAAAAAAAAAAGATAACCATAAAGACCTGCACAGGAAAAACAAAGACAAAAGAAAAAAAAAAGTAAATACTTAAATAGATAAGGACCAATCTGTCAGAAATAAAAAGTTAAATTTAATAAAAGAGCCAAAAGAAAACAGATATATAAGGACACTCAACAGAAGTGGGTTTGAGGGTGAGACTGAGATGAGTAAAATACAGAACCTTGCGTAAAAGAAAGGCCAATTCTAAAGCGCTTTAAGGTAGAAAACTGCTTTGAGTACAATTACAAAAAATAGGAGTCAGTCCTATTGGCTCCCCAATGGGGCCCATTCATAAATGACACTTTTTGCATTTAGTATAATAATGATGAACTTTATCTAACTGACATGTATTGATATGAAAGATAAGTGCAACAGCATCATCACTTTATTTATTTATTTTTTCTCGTGCCATGATATGATAAAACATTCATGGCTGATGTGAAAGCTTTGCTCTTTTGTGTAATGTGACAATCAGCGGCTGCTCATGTCATCAGCAGAAAATTAGCAAGCCGGAGGTTATTTTTAGGTGTGCTGACTTAACAGTGGCTCAAAAGGTAAATCAGTGGAGGTCGCCACACATGAGCACAAGCTTCATCAGCACTTTGCGAGGTGCTGCCACAGAGCTTAGAAAATGTCACAAGGGCTGTATCTCTGTTTTTTTTTGGCCTGGTAAACATAGTAAATCTCCAAGTTTGCTATTCAGATGTACTCCCCTTCACTGGAGACTGTAAGTAACTCTCAGGATTAAGTCACGTCACAAATTAGAAATTAGACACGTCAGTCCGTCTAGTTTTATTTCATTCGTCACTTTGTGTGAAAATCTCTAGAGACAACTTTGAATTTAAAAAAGCGTGCTCAGTTAAACAATTGGCTTGTGTGAGCAGGAGTGCTGGTGGTGACATGTTGCTCCTCACCACGTGACCTCTTCTCGACACTGAGGCCGACTCTGACCCTCTGTAAACAAAAGGACAATAGAGGAACATGAGAGTAGCAGAGGACAGAGGGGGACCTGATGTTGTAATTCCCTCTGTCTTCACAGAAGAAATGGTAGCTAGTGACTTGTAACTTCAACACAGACTAAAGCAATACAATTATTATTGCAAGTGGTGGAACCAAGTAACCAAGTACATTTAGTACAAGTACAATGTTGACATACTTCACTTGAGTATTTCACTGTTCTGCCACCTTATAGTTCCACCACATCTCAGAGAGAAATGTTGTATTTTCTTTTACTTTACTGCATTTTTTGACACCTGAAGTTATTCTGCATACTCTTTAAAACCTATGAACAGTTTTTAAAATATCATTTGAGTCTTTAACTGAGGCCTTTATGTCTTATTTTGTTTTTAAAAAGTGAAGAACTCTCCCAATGCTGCAAGTGCAAATAAACTTGTTTCAAGTATTTTTCTAAAAATTAAAATTTTCATTATTCCAGCGAAGCAAACAGTTGTATTCGTTCTTGTTTCAATCTACAGAAATTCCTTTCTGGCATTTTTAAACAAATTGGTTTAACAAAAAATGTAAAAAAGGTGTATATGTTCTTACTGCAACATGGATGATCTTTACTAAAATAAAATATACATGAAACACCATCAGCAATTTGTTTGCATAATGAATACTTTTACTCCTATAATAAAAGAGCGGCAGCGATCAGAAACACTGAGGCTCTTAGTATTAGAAGCATGTACTGTATAACATTGCTGCTGTTGTCACCAACATATGCCCGACATTAGCTGCATTGGGAAAAGCTCATGCCTGCAGTGTATATCAGCAAAGCTTCACTCATCATGAAAAGACACTGCGTGCTCACCTGTGAATAACTGCCTAACTTGCGTCTGCGTGTGACTTTTACTTAACAGGATGCATTTTCCAATCCTTCAGTCTCCCTCCTCATGTATCAAGTTCAATGTGAAGCCTCACAAACTTTTGCACGCTGGGTAATCTTACCTTAAACCAGATATTTCTTCCTCACCAGTTTCTTGGCAAAACTCATCCAAGTCCAGGGCTCCGACCAGATTGCTAGTTACTGTATGTAATGAAGTAAGAGGCTAAAAGTGCTTCACTGGAGCATAATGGTGTCAATTTCACACACCTGGAGACGCACCTGGCGTCGAAATGTTAGTTCTTCAGTGGGCTTTCGACCAAATGTCTATTACTATCTCTATCTCTGTTACTGTACGTACTCTGAGACACGGCATTAACATTTGGACTCACATCAGTTATAAACATGTGAAGCTCAATCCCCTCAGTTGCTTTAGTTTTGAGAATATTTTCCTTTTTGCTGGAGCTTCTCATGGGGTTAAACACAGTCCAGTGGGGTAATCATATAGGCCTTCAAAACCTGTTTTGAATCTTATTTTCAGTAATAAAGAGGTCATATTAAAGCCTGATATTTCTTTATATATTCCGTTATAAAAAAAGGTTAGTGAAAGCATGATTTATAGTGTTCAGACTCCAGCATGGATCTAGCCAGTAGAAGTAGACCAATAAAAGCCTGATATGGAGTATATGAAGACATGTGCGATTATCCTATGAGTGTTCTGTTTGTAAAAACATATCTGATGTTTTTTGAAGACCAAAAATGATCATCTTGACCTGTGGAAAGCTGCAACAAAAACCTACCCTTTTGTTGTTTCCCAGTAAAACTGCACAATATACTTGACGTCTAAAGCTGCAGCACAGCCTTTGAAACAGGGTAAATCTCTGACTCTGCAACCACACCAGCTTTTAAGATTCAGCAAGGTCAATCAAGCAACCTGCAAGAAGCCGAAGGAAACCTACGATGCATATTAACTATGCCAAGGATGTGCTGTTTTTTGTGCGTGAACGCCCTGTGGTAAAATAATTAAAATGAGAGCACACGGCAAGTCTCTTTTCTTGGCACTGCCTGCAACTTGGGAACACTTCTATTTTTTTTTTCATGTTAAGAGTGGACAGGAAATGAATTTAAATATCTTCACCGGTTCTTTGTCTTTCTCACCTTTTCGTTCTACAAATACTTTCTATTTCCGACGTCTGGTTTTAATGTTTGATGTATCTTTTGTATCTGTCGCTGAGGCCTCTGTTAAACTCAATATGTTTTTTTCTTTCGTCTTAACACAACTCACGTCCTGATGTCTTCACAGGAAACCAATGAGCTGGTGGCCATTAAGAAGTTCAAAGACAGCGAAGGTGAGTGAAGGAAGCGAGGTAGTGGGGGGGGGGGGGGAGAAAGAGAGGACGAATTTTAAGTCGGTCTCTTTCGTTTCCGCACAGAAAATGAAGAGGTCAAGGAGACGACGCTTCGGGAGCTGAAGATGCTTCGGACACTGAAGCAGGATAACATCGTGGAGCTGAAGGAGGCTTTTCGCAGGAGGGGGAAACTCTACCTTGTCTTTGAATATGTGGAGAGGGTCAGCTTAACTCTATCATCATTATTTCATGCTATGCACACACTGATTCTTGCATATCTCCACTCTGCTGTATCCAGGCTCCAAGTTTCAGGATATTGAGACTGCTCAGTTAAGCATATAAAAAAAAAAAGGATCGCCATGGCAACATATGAACTATGCTGTTGGTGAATAATGGTATTCCCCACTGTGTTGCCAGGGTATCCAGCCAATAGTTTATTTCATGACATGTTTTTTTATGTTCATACTCTACTCCAGTCATTTCAGCATGGTGTCCCCTCTCGCTTCCCTGGTCAGGGTTTAGAAAGAAAAGCAAGACCAGGCAGACGAATGCCCACTTTAAGAATTTATAGGATAAAGTTCAGCAACATTCATATTTCAAAGCACATTTTCACCAAGCCGAAGCGCTACACCTGCAGTCACACATCTTAGCTCCTTCTTGTGGGTTTCAGAACATGCTGGAGCTATTAGAGGAACTGCCAAACGGTGCACCGCCTGATAAAGTCCGCAGCTACATCTACCAGCTCATCAAAGCCATCAACTGGTGTCACACAAATGAGATAGTACACAGAGGTGAGGAGTTTATCTTTATTTCTAGACATATGTCTCTACGTCGATGTCACTTAGCCTGGCGCTGAGTCACAAAATCTAAATTTTCTCCTGTAAAACCAGCGTTGTTGTCATGTATTTCAAATGCGTTTCATAACAGTGAATTGGCATATTAGGGTTGTGATGCGATTGAGTTTCAATCATTTAAACATGTTTCTAACAGCCTTTTGTCTGCGTCTCTCTTCCAGACATCAAGCCGGAGAACCTCCTCATCAGCTCGGAGGATGTTCTCAAACTCTGTGACTTTGGTGAGTCTTTGGTCTTCTCCTTACAGCAGCCATATTGTCACGTTGAGTTGTTGAGATTGACATGTGCGCTGCAGTAAAACCCTGCAGCCTCTTGTACCTTTGCCTTGTCAAATAAAGGTAATCGCTTGTAAAAGCAAGGCAGTGAATCAGCTTTTACGTTCTGCTGTACTGTATGTGCTGACTCTTCGTAATGCTGTCAAAGAATCTGCGATTTTTGAAGTTATATCTGAGATTTCAGTTTGGCCAGTTTGGTTTCTTGGGCTCAGTTCTCTGTGAAAAATCCCACCATTAATTTGTCACCTTGTGAGTTGTAAGAATCAATTCTACCACTGGGAAGCAGCCAACTAGCTCTGTCAAATGTGCTCCGGTGGATGAAAGCGCAAGTAATCTGCCAAAGTTATATTTCAAGAAAGTCTGGTTAATGTTAGCTGTTTCCCCTGTAAACTAATAATTGTATTGATATAGCATCGCATTTTTATTTGACAGTTTCCCAGGCGTCTATCTCTTTGCTCAGTTTGCTTTGCATACTTTTTTCTAATGCAAGAATACTGAGTCAGCTGGGGTGAGATTTGTTTGTTATTCACTGTTGGAGCTGGCATTCTGTTTATTGTGATTTTTTTGTGCTTAAAATGGACTTTTGTACACCATTTATCTAAAGCACCACGGTCTCAGCCCGCCTGCAGTGACATAACTAATTAGAGTCTGGTCACATGGGATGATGGCCATGTTGTTACTGTAGCTTCCAAGAGTGCTGAGTGTACTTTACTCTTACTAATTAGCCATTTATATTTATCCCGGAGTACTGGATGTCTAAAACACAATGTCAGTATCTGTGTGATTTATTCATTTCCATATTTCTCTGGCTCAGGTTTTGCTCGTAACCTGTCTGAAGGAACAGATGCCAATTACACTGAGTATGTGGCGACAAGGTGGTACCGCTCGCCTGAGCTGCTGCTGGGGTAAGCGCACGCGCGTGTGTGTGTGCGTGTATGTGTGTGTGTGTGTGTCTGTGTGTGTGTGTGTGTGTGTGTGAGAAAGAGACTACTTGAGATTCAAAGAGAAAGGGACCTCTTTCTTTACTGGAAAATCATTCATTCTCAGCTTTTACTTAGCTTGATCTTCTCTTAGCACCAGTTTTTGTATAAGACTGCATCAGACAGGGACAGTTTGATCCATCACTTTCCCTCCCGACACCAGTACCTTTCCTTTCCAGTACCTACCAGAATACAGAGCGCAGATCCAATACCAGTCCTCTCATTTTCCCGAAATCAAAATATGTCATACTCATTGCGTCAAAGTCATTAGGATGTTTTTTTATGTAAGGTAACACGAGGCCAAGGATTGCTGTGGCAGTAAAAACACAACGGCGTGCTGTAACTGATTAAAAGTAAGTGATAAAGAAAACACTGAATTTGAAAATTATACCAAAGAAACTGTAGAAATTGTATGTATAAAGTCACCCAATTTAAACAAGTAATTAATGATCAAAATAGCTGCCAATATATCTTTTATATAGAGAGAGATTCAGCTCCAATAGAATTGCACAGGACACTTTTCTTTTTTTTTTTATTGATCTCTAAAATGGATCTACTGTATTTGAAGGTTTTTTAAATTTTTTTATTAAAAGGTTATCAAAGTCTGTGGGAAGATGCATCCACGCATTCATGCATTCACACCCACACAACTTCACAAACACTAGACCATCATGACAAATTTCAGCCTCCGGGGACAAAAACTATAACCGGCAAATGATGGGGAAATGTTTGTGGGCCCACCAACCGACAGCACTAGCTATAGATCTGCTTGTTATTTTTGTTTTATTTATTTTTACTAGCGTTGTGTTTTGGGTGCACAAGGTTCAGTCCCATAAAACCATTTTGTGTAATTTCCGTGTTCACCTTTTTCCATCACACCACAGAGGGAAACATGTTTTACTGTTTTCCCGAAAAAGAGGCAATGATTCATCCGCTTCAACATTATGACACAAACCATTGTGCACACACCAAATTTCATGTTTTTCGCAGTTGTTTTTGCTGCTTTTTGCTGCATTGAATGTCCATTCTAGCTTGGAGACAGCTGAATGTCATCTAGCCTCACTGCTGTAGCCTGATTTAGTAAATGCCCTGGAACATTTATTGAGACAGCGTTTGAATGCCGCCCACTCAAATACTCTCTCCCTCCAACACCACCGTTCCTCTGCTTCTCTGCTGCCAGATCTCTCGCCATTTCTCACCAGGCTCCTCAGCTGCGTTCCCTCAGAAATGACCATCTTCTTTATGACCACCAGAAACACAGCATCCATCCTTTTGTTTTACTGCACCACCATTATCCTCATCACCATCATTCTCATAATCATCTCTGAATAATATTTTGTCTCTCTCTCTCTCTCTCTCTCTCTCTCTCTCTCTCTCTCTCTCTCT
>CALSCE010010649.1:2449435-2465252 GCA_943593645.1 Bovichtus variegatus
GTGTGTGTGTGTGTGTGTGTGTGTGTGTGTGTGTGTGTGTGTGTGTGATTTTGTAGTTGGTTTAGAGTGACCTAATGATTGATTTCTCTGTGATTTGAACGGAGAGCTAGTCTGTATGTTGGATATAATGTACTCATTGTCATTTTCAATACGCAAAAAAGTTCAGTTTGATACAAATTTGATCTTCTGCTTGTGTGTGTGTCTGTGTGTGTGTTTTTGTTGTGTGTGTCTGCCAGTTTCCCTCAGTTACTCATCCTCAGACTTTGGAGAGACGGTACCAAGGCATCTTGAGTGGTTTGATGTTGGATCTGATGAAGGTAAAAGTACTCAAACTCTAAATCTACCTCATGGAAACCTTTGTTAACCTTTGTTAATAATTGATATTTGTATCCCTAAACACATCTTTTCCCATCAGAACCTGTTGCTGCTAAACCCTACTGAGCGTTATCTGACGGAGCAGAGTTTGAACCACCCAGCCTTCCAGCCTCTGAGGCAGGCAGAGAGAGAGAGGCCTCCTCCTGCGTCTCCCAACCCACCGCGCTCCTCCAAGAGGAAAACACACCATCATGGAGAGAACACAGTTCCCACAAGGTCAGACTCCTTTCTTTTACTTTCTGTCACAGCTTCTGCATGCAGTCATCTTACAATAAAATGTTTTGAATTCCACTTAGTAAACACTAGGGCTGGATGAAATGGATGGTATAGCAAACTCTCTATCATGTCACACTATATGTCGTTGTATCACCCAACCCAAGCTGGGGCCCTAGTTGATCCATGCATGAGGGAACATATTTTCCATGGGGGGAACTATTTGTTTCACAAAGACTTGCTCCCTTTAAAAAATATAGTTGTGTTCTACATTTAAAAGAAATATAACATTTCAAGCCCCATATTTGCTCCTCACCCATCATCATCATCATCATCATCATCATCTTGATGCTGTGTATACGGGAAGCACACACTATTATATATATTTACAGGAAGATATGCCTAAAACAATATGACTTTTAGGTTATACTTGATGCAGTTCTCAGCTTTTGTTCCGATTTTTTTCTGTTGTTTCTTTTTCATTATTAAAGTCAATAAATAGTAGCAATTTACTATAATGGCTGCAATCTTTGCTTTTTGACACACACACATTTTTTCCTGAGAGAAGATGTCCCATCCAAAGATTTATTCAAAACTTAAGAGAGTATTTTTTTTTCCAAGAGACTGAGCAGTTCAAGCAGTTGTAGGATTGTTGGAATAAGAGCTGAGGGAATGATCTTTAGTGCGGCTTTGTACAACATTCACAAAGATTAGGACTTAAGGTTGAAGCCTAGTGTAATGCAAGTGATATCTGTCCCTCCAGGAGTCACACTAAGAGCACGAGCCGTCGCTCCAATAGCAAAGAATGTTCCAGCCTCCCTCGCCATGGCGACCTCCATCACCTCGGCAACAAGAGTTTCCTCAACGGTAACAAACCGGCCCCGTCCAGTTTAAGTCCTACGCTGCACCCCAAGGCCCAGTACATGTCCCAGACCCTCAATCGTTCTGCCTCATCCAACAAAGACCTGGCTAACAACAACCTGCCACACCTCCTCAGTCCCAAAGAAGCCAAAGGCAAGACAGAGTTTGATTTCAGCATGGGACCCTCCCAAAAGCTGCCAGACCATGGGGCGAAGTACGGCCACAGCAAACCCAGCTCCTCTCGCTCTCAGCAGCAGCAGCAGCAGCAGCAGCAGCAACTGCAGCAGCAGCAACTGCAGCAGCAGCAGCAGCAGCAGCAGCAGCAGGCCAGCCGGCACACCTTCCTGGAAGGCAAGAACAACACACTGCAGTCTGGAGCAGAGAAGCAACATGGCCGACACGCCCACAGTATGGCAGACTCTTCTCACGGATCCATGTCCTCCTCTTCGAAGAGTTCAGCGTCTTATCTCAGCCTGTCCAAGAGCCACAGTGCGCTGAGCGATGCCAAGTCTGTAGGGAACCTCAGCGACGGTCGACTCCACCCAGATGACCCAAACTCCAACACGGCAGTAGGGGTGGGACCCGGGGCCCGCTTCTTCCCTGCCAGCTGTCTAGACCTGAATGCCCCTTCAGGTCCCCAGGGGCCTCCTGGCAGCCCTTCTGCTCGGCACAGCGATCGATCCGGGCATAGCCCCGCCTCTCGTAGCAGCGGCAATGTCCGCATGGAGAGCAGCACACTGGACTCCTCATCCAGACACAAATCCAGACATAAACCTTTAGCACCAGGTAGGTCTAAGAGTAACATTTGTATGCTTAAGATTCAACGTCCACTGAGTAAAGAAAAAAAATGTGCCTTTGGCTTCAAGCTTCAATCAGCCTTTTTTTCCAATAATATTCAAGGTCTTTAAAATTATTTATATCTAGTGCATCAAACACTAGATCTCCATACCCACCCTCACCCAACAAAAACAGGAAAAATTAAAAAAGCAAAAAGCCAGACAGCGGTTTAGATTATCAACGTCACCTTTTACATTCACAGTCTGTACAGAAAACACTAAGATGCTGTAAGTCATGGTTCTGTCACTTTTCACCAGAGTTCTATCATAGCAAATGATCTCCAGCTGTACCAAGTTTAATAGCAGGGGGACAAATGCATTTCTATGGCTGGGAACCATACCAAAACGTCAGAGTTTTCTGAGAAGTGTCAACAAAGCATCTTCAGGATACAACTAGTTCTTAATCTACCTGCATTTTTATTTCATTTCATGAATAGAAAAATAACAGTGAAAAATGCCATCAGCGTTATGACCATTTCCCAATATATTATCTGTTTGTGTAATTGTTACTTTATTATAGTGGCTGACATCGAACAAATGACAACTTTGACAAGTAGTGCTGACATTATTAGCTGGCTAATGGATGATTCAATATACAGAACAATATTTGACAACCATTTTGACCATTGATTAAATTCAGCAGACAAAATGTCAAACATTTCCTTGTTCCAGCTTCTCAAATGTTTCTTTTTTTCTGTTTTATGTCTCTCTAAATTAAATACTTAGAACATATTTGAAGATGTCACACTGGTCATAGAGCTTCTTCACACAGTGTGTAGATTGAATGACTGATCAAACAAAATAATAGTTTAATCAATAATGAAAATAATCATTACTCAAAGCTCTAATGACTTTGATCTTCTCACTCTTTTCCAGAGGAGGCTGGTACTCCGGAGCTCTTAGACCCGGGAGGAGCAGGGATGCCCTCCACTCACACTCTGCCTTCCCCACATGAGTCTTATCATTACGGCCTGGGCTACACCTCGCCCTTCTCCTCTCAGCAACGGCCTCAACGCCACTCCATGTACGTGAGGAGGGAGCGCCACCGACCCCACGGGAACGAGGGTGGGTTGGCGGTCTTGCCATCGCCGGGGCAGGCCATACCGACACGTGCCAGTAGCCTGCAGCTCCTCTCCCCCCAACTGCAGCACCGGACCACCCTCACTGGACACTCAGTGAGCTCTTCGAGAGAGGACTGCACTGATGACATGACAAGGGTTAGTGACAGACAGTCCTGTGAGCGTGGTGGTAGTTAAAGGAAACATTCACCCTGAAATACTGACACTCACACTGTAGAAAGAGACGATTAGGGTATTTCTATTATTCCCAGGAAAAAGGGAATATGTAAAAGTGTAGACAATATATGTCTTCTACCACAAATACTCGGACAAAATAGTGTTGTTCTTTAAAAAAATTAAATTCTGCTTAATTTAAGCAGAATATATATATATATATATATATATATATATATATACACGTAGATATGTTTTGCGAGTGATAAATGAGCTAGATCATTGCCTAAAATGCAACATTACTTATCCTTAAAAAAAACACTGAAAACTCTCAGGTCACATCTTCAATAACTTCATGACATAAAGAATCTGTTGAAGAATGATTACGATGGTTTTCAAACAACTGTTTTTAGGCAACAAACAAAAATAGATGCATTGAAATAAAGTAAAATGGATTTAGTATTCTCCACTAAGGGTGTTAAACAGCATTTGGATCCTAAATGTATACGAGATCAATTTTTTAAAATGTCGTTATTTAAATAAAGAAAATAGTGGGTTATAGCTCAGATTGTAGAAAGGGTATGGTAAAAAAAATAAATAAATAAAAAAAAAAAAAGCACTCTTTTTCTGACCTCAGTTTGTAGTCTTATCCTGACTACAAATATTATTTTACTTCTTTCTCCTCTGGCAGCGGACACCTTGGGAATTGTTACCGGTCTCCATGGTAACAGCAACATTTGTGGTTGGTTGAACTTTCAGTAGTTTCACCAAGAATTTGTTAATAAAAGACAACGTGTTAAAACTACTTGAATTTTTTTTTCTTGTACAAGTGAGACGTTATGAGTAATTATTAGGTTTCTTCAAATTTTAAATATTGTTTTTTTTTTTTTAAATAGATAACATATGAAAGACAAACTATTACAATATCAACACTAACATATAAACTAACACAAGAGGACGTTAATGTAGCTGAGGAGCCCCAAAGTTAAAAAGGAAAACTATATAAATACAACGGATCAACTGATAAAAAGCAAATCACGAGTAAGCGCTAGGCAAGAGGAAATAAATATACCAATGACAGTGTGGCCAGCAGGAGGGCGGCATCAATTATTACGTATGTTCACTATAACCTGACATTTTAAGTCAAATTCTCCGCCAACAGTACAGTAGCCTCAAGAGACCACAATACAATGCATCTACAAGATGTTCAGTTTCTTTAGAAAGTATTGGGAAAACCTAAACTATATCACTGAAGCTGGTTGTAAATTAATAAAGCAGGAGAAAAATAGGTGCATACACAGCAAAAAAATACCACATTTCCTGACATGCAGGAGTGTCTAAGGGTGAATCTTTTCTTTAACACATGTTTTGAAAATGTGTGTGTATTTCACGAGTTGATGCGTGTGTGCAGGGACTGTCACTGTCTCACATTATCATTGCCACTGCTTCATGCTGCTTTTCCAGTCTGCTTTGACCTGCGCCTGTCCGTCTTCTCAACAGAGTGAGCAGTCCCCTAAAGACATGAGCCACCCTTGTGCACCCATCAAAGACTCTACGCGGGACAACACTGCTGCTTTTCATACACAGCGCTCTAAAAACGAGGTCCGACCCCCGAACTCCTCCCTGAACTCAGACAGTAGCTCTTCTTTCTGTTGGTTCCCATAGCTTTTTTCTGTTTCAACTCAGGTCAACAGCTTCACTGCACGTTGTCGCTGGTATAAATGTAACCTCGCTGAAAAGCTTTAAGATTGTCCCGATTGTCTTGTGATGTGAGCCAGCAAAGAATGTGATAGCTAACAATAAGGAATGAAGTGAGATTAAATGAAATGATCGATCACAAATCTGAAGATACTGAGGAACTTGTTGTGGCCCTGTGTCCATGTGTACGTTTGTGTGTCCGCTTGATGTGTGTGTTTTATTAGGTCGGCATGTATCACGACCCTCATGTCGAGGAGGGAGGTTCCTCCAAGGAGAACCGGATGATCTTCACTGAGTCCATGCCTCGGAGAGTAGGCAGCTTCTACCGAGGTAACGGACGGGAATCATCAAGTGACAAGCTGTGTGTTGTGTGGCATCAGAAAAGGAAATGATTTAGGCTAGGCAAGTGTGTTTGTGTTGCGCCTTTCAACAATAAGGCGATTCAAAATGCTTTACATAGGTAGACAATTAGATAAGATAAGATAAGAGAAATACAAAGCAACATAAAAATACACATAAATAGGATCAAATAAAATACGGTGCAGAGATATTGATTCTACATGCTATAAACTATTCAGTGCTTTAAAAACCAGGGCAGAAAAAAACGAATCAAAAAGAACCAAATGGAAAGTTTTAAAGGAAAAACACACTTAAACTTAAAATTTGAAAACAAGTGTTAACATTTCTTTGCTTGTTATTTTATTTAGCTGTGTATTTTTCTAAATACTAGATGACTTCAAACAAACGTGTTGGGTGTCTGACAGATCAATAGTAAATGTCAGGTTTTAGAGTCAAGGAGCAAGTATCATATTCTTCCTGCACTTGCTTCCTAGATAAGACAGACATGGTGTATTTTAGAAAATGTGAGTGCAGCAGAATAAAACGTTGTGGAAACATCACAGATTGTTTTTAATTAACATTCAAAGCAGACAGTCTTTTTAAATGTACCAACCAGCACCCCTCAGTAAAATCTGCAGAGACATACACTTTTAATCATTTTCTCTCCTTGGTTCTCCTCAGTCCCCTCCCCCAGACCAGACAACTCCTCCTCTTTCCATGACGGTGTCGGGCAGGGTCGAGGGCCAGTTGTGCCCGTTATACCCGGAGACCCTGTGGTCATGGTCAACCACTCCAAACGGCAGACTGCTTTTGACTGGTGAGAAGTCATTTTTCTAACTGGCATGGCATATTTCTTGAGTGTGACTTCAGGCAGCGTTACAATTCAGTAGATGTACACATCAGTTTGTGTCAAGGACACTGAAGTTTGAAGTGTCCTCATTTACAGTTTATACTGTTAGGAGTTGAGCTTCTACAAAACAGCTTTGACCTCAAAAGTAGACATTTTGTGATGAAATGATGGAGAAACATTTGTGTTTCTAAAACTACCTCGCATTTTTTACTCACTGTATGTGTTCACCACAAAGACGCAGCAGCGCTCTAAGACACACCTGAGAATAAGTCACCTTCTAATCCTGAGCTTGTAATTACAAACATGAGTCATACAGTATGAACAATCTTTCCACATTTGCCATGTAGGACTGCCGCAGAAGCAATGGTCATGAATCCTCCAGAGCCCGCCAAAGAGAAGGAAAAACAAGGCTTCTTCAGAGCCATGAAAAAGAAAAAGAAGAAGACGCAAATAGTAAGATCATTTAAGTCATTTTATCCAGCACATTTAGTGAAATTTCCTTTGGTTCAATGTGTTGTTTCAATTGTTCATGAAGTTTATTTTAGTGTGTAGTAAATGCTGATCAATAGGCTTTTTTTAGCCCGGTGCATTTGAAAATGATTATCTGTAGCATCAGTATCTTCTGGCCTGTGTGAAAACTAACTTACTTATTGATACCACCAACAGTGTGAAAGGATCATTCTTCGACGCGGCGTTCATTTTCATAGTTTCTGCCATCATTCCTGTTGGTAATAATAACATTGGACTCAAGATGCTGTACAGCGGTGACATCGCTACAATGAAGTGCGACGAGCCAAGAAGCACGAGCAGTCAGAGATATTGTAAAAAAAAAAAAAAAGCCCCAATTAATCAAACTTATCTGGAAGAAACAACGGACATGATCTGTGACAAATATTAAGATAAGATAAGATAGAACTTTATTTATCCCGAGGGAAACTGTAAACATTTATCACAGTTTACGGACCAGCTTCCAGCTCAATGTTGACCTACTGTACTCAATAAAGTTGAGCATCTACACCAGTCAAGATCTCATCCAAATATGGTCAAATGTTAACAAAGTTTTCAGAAGAATTGGCCAAAATACTTTCGAATGAATGCACGATTTGGGAATATTAGCAATTTGAGATAAATGCTTGGCGGTGATAATGTTGCATACCGTTTAACACTGCAGAGGAAGAGAGTTCAGCAAGATGATGGTGTTAATAAAATTCAAACATCAAACAATGGAAAAAAGTGATGGAAATATTGCATTATTGTTCGTTTTAACTATTAATTGGCGGAAGGATACGGCCTCATCATTCGTCCACACAGATGTTTTAGCCTGCAGCCATTTTCCGTCTCTCCAGTGGAGCGATCACATGGTTGATGTACGCCATGATTGATTCTGTTTTTCCACTGCACTTCTTTTTATAGATACGACCACTTTTCTATCTCAGTGTAAAAAAACGTATTTATTATTTTCAGCATTTCTGCTCAGTTTTTTAATGTGCAACCAGATAATGTGCAGAAAAAAAGATGGAAACACACTTTTGATTATTTTGGTTTTACGTCCTGCAAACAGAGTGGTTTGAATAACCTGTGATCATCTTACTACTCATTTCTTGCCCTGTTGGACTTCATTGTTGTGATGTCGCCATGTCACTTACTTTGGACTTTGGTTTTTGATAGTGTTATTACAACAGATAAAAATGACGGCCAAAATTACGAAAATAAGACACAATTATAAAACGGGATTATCCTTTAATGCTGGTCTGAATTTCCACCCTCTCTGTTTTCTTCCCTGTTCATCTTTACAATCAAATAAGCTATTATTGATTCTTCTCTCTGCGACTATTGTTACGTGTTTCTTTAGATGGTTGAGGATCAGGTGCTGCAGCTGTTTTTCTGTTTGTGTTGAGAGTTGTGGCTGTGCGTCTTCTGCTCCACAGACGGACATGGAGGACGGGAGGAACCCCAGCATCAAGAAAAGCCTTTTCCCCCTCTTTAGCTCTAAGAATAGCTTAAAGCACAACTCAGCTGTCAAAGTCCTCCCTGTTGTGGCCTCGCCTATGGTACAACACCAGCCTACCGTGCCCTACCCTTCCTCACCAGTAATCTAACCTCAACACTACGGCTGCATGTTAACTCACACCGCACTCACCAGAATGACCTGCTTTGAAATCCTCTCAAGCGCTTCATTATTGAGTGACTGAGAAATATTCCAAATTGAAAGGATTTCAAATACATTTTGAGGCTAATACTGCACGGCGTCTGTGCATTCATTATGTCGTTGCTACAATGTATGTCAAATGCAGTCACCTTGTATTCACATGGCATTAAAAAACCTCATTATCCAAACTCATTCCGTACACATGTATGGACTCTGCTCTGTGCTGTAGGAAGGAATAGTTTGACATTTTGGCGTTCATGCCGAGAGTTGGATGAGAAGGTCGATGCCACTCTCATATCTGCCCATTAAACATGAAGCTACAGACAGCAGCCGGTTAGCTTAGCACAAAGACTGGAAACAGGGGGAAACCGTTAGCCAGGTTTTGTCCAAAGGTAACAAAACCTACTTAGCAGAAATTCTGAAGAGCTTCTTCTCATATAACTAATTGATAATTGAATAATCTTTTAAGTGAATTATCAAGTAACAAATATGTATATCAAGCCAAATATTGTATATAATATATGTATAATATAGTAAGACATGATCATTTGCTGTTGCTCGTTATCTCTTTTTGTTTTGGAACTGTTGAAATGTCGAAACAAGACATTTGAAGAACTCAGCTTGACTTCTGGAAAACGTATGATTTATCGTTCAATCCATTAATAATCGTTATTTATTTATAAATGAATAGTTGAAATAATCCTTTGTTGCAGCCCAACTGTATAGTATAGTTTGTGAAAACACATTCAGACACAAAACCTTTGGAGAACCTTCTTCTGTACAAAGTCATCCCCATCACCACCTCCTTGTGTTTTATCTGTTGCTGCCAGAGGGGTGCATGAGGAACCTCACCGGGATTTGAGTGAGATGTGTTGTGTGATGAAGATGAATGTGGTAGCATCGCAGTAGAGAGAACCACATTTACATGAAGTAAATATGTTGGATAATTAATAATAATGTCCCTGTATTTTTGTTTCTGCAACGTCAGGTTCCTGGTAACGGACAAGAACACCTGTCGCTGCAGAGGAGCTCCAAGTCGTCCTCTCACCACGGCAGCCGACGGAAAAACCGCGAGAGATCCAGAGACAGAGACCGGGAGCGGGAACAGAGCCGAGACCGAGACCGGGACAGAGAGAGAGAGAGAGAACGGGAGAGAGAAAGAGAGAGAGAGAGGGAGAGAGAGAGGGAAAGAGGGAGGGAGAGAGAGAGAGTGAATGACTGGCCACCAGACAAACCAATGGACTCACACTCTCAGGTATGTCGCCCACATACTGGAGACTTTAGTTTGAAGAGCTTCACCAAAATAATACCATGTTGTCTTCTAAGTAAAACAGCCCCTTCGTAACAGTCATAAATACATAATTATATGTAAATCATGCTATTTGAGTCACATAATTCTGTGCATATAATGTCACACACATATAGCATACATTTCAATGTCAGCCTCCGTGAATGTCTATAATTGTAGAGAGGCAGTTGTGTGCACAACTTATATGTATTGCATGGTAACAGATACATTTTTTTAAAGAAAACTTTCTTTAACTCACCAGGTGCCTAATTCAATAAAGCAAAATCAAATAGGATAGAATAAATAAATAACAAAGAAGGCGTGGTATGTTAAAGCCATTACAGGTCCTTTTACTCCCAAACTGGAATTCAATTGATAGAATTCGCTTCGGTCTTGTTCATTATGTACACAATCCCTGCAACAATTATCCCTCCATTTACTTTTTGAGATTTACATATTCAGCAGGAAAGAACCCAGACAGGATAGGAAAGTATTGAGTATCAAAAGAGGGACAAACACATTACTTTGTTGGGTTTCGTGTTTTTTGTGGGACCTTTTCCTTTAAGATCATTCATCAACTGTATCTGTTTCTCTCCTCACAGAGTCAACCACTCAAGTCACTCCGCAGGCTCCTTCACCTCTCCCCTTCTTCCTCAAATCAAGGACAGCCTCCTCCTCCTCCTCCAGACCTGCGCTTCCAAGCCCCCCTCCCCAACCCCCCTCAGCCCTCCTTAAAAACGGGCTACCCTGAGGGTCGAGGGCACGCCGAGAGCAGGGGGCACTCCGGGGTGAGCAGCTCCGCCCAGGCTAAGAGCCGCAAGGCCAGCTACCCCCTCCCGGGACAGATCGAGTCCAGCTGGCACGTGTCTGCTTTACAGCGGGCGGAGGGCGCTCAGTTCACCCCCGAACAGCTGGGCATCAAACCGGGGCAGAACGGACCCACCTTTACCCGAGCCTCCCGCACCAGGATGCCAAACCTCAACGACCTGAAGGAGACCGCGCTGTAAACCCCCCCACCCCCCTTCCCCCCAAACCACCTCCAGTATGTCTCTCCCCTGGAAGCATCTGCCAGATGCAGACATCATGGTACTGTAGTAAAAGTTTACATGAAAGCCTATTTCACTGGACCGAGTCCTCATTCAGAAACGTGGTTATTTGTCTCTGAAACCTACAAAGACCAGACGTTGAAACACAAACACCAGTAACAGTGTTGTTTAGGGAATCAAAGACAGGAAAGGGCTCACTCCCTCTTGGGATGCCAGTACTGTATCAGTTGTATGTTATTCTCTCTCTACTTAACAAAGTGGGAGCATCAGAATAAGCTGATCTTTCCTGTCAAAAAGACACTGCCCACGTGGCCTCTTTGCTGCCATCTTCTGCTCACAGGACTCTACAGCAAAGCAACACATCAGACAGCCGCTGTCACACCGGCGGCCAATAAACTCAAGTGTTTTTCAAGCTCTGGTATTTGATAAGAACAAAAAAAAAAAAAGGATTTATATCAACATTATTTATTAAATATTTATTTGTTTTAAATTCAAGGATATAAGCTATAAATGACACAGTATGTAGGCTATATGGGAATATTATTAAGGTAATATAGAATTAAATGTGTAATTGCAAGAGCTTTAGTTTCGACACAAAGAAAAGCATAGATATTTATGTGTTGATAATACAATATGTCAAAAGGAATATTTAATAATGGTGAATGTCCTTTTTTGTTCGATTTGATATGTTCTTAACAGATTTTCACGTTATATCATGTTATTTTTACCCTTTTTTCTGTTTCTATCATCGAAATGTAAAGAAATATTGATGAATACTGTCGCCCAAGATGGAGAAAAAAAATCTCGGACGTCTAGAACAAATCATCACCCTCATCAGTTTTGATGTTTTGTGACAAGTCGGGCTATTTGTCAACAGGGTTTGGTAGCAGAACAGCCAGATTGAGACTGTTAGGCTCTATGCTTTACACACAGTGCTTGTCAGCACCATTTCAACATAAGCCCCATTTTCAGTCTCTCAGTTCATTCATCAGTGACAACAGCTTTCCAGCTCCATGCTGCCATGTTGGTTTTGTCTACAGCCTTAACAGCAAGTAACGGACTTCAAGACTTTGGCGACCATCGGTGGTGAAAAGTTCTCAAATACATCGTCTAAGTGTGCAAGATCGTAGGAGAGCATTCTGCAAAAAGGCATACCTCACCCACAACTTTAAGATCTGAAAGGTTAGGTCTGGTAGCATTTATATGTTCTTAATGTCGACAAATCCCATGAAAAGACCAAAACCAACAATGAATTGAACTTACTGACAAATGTTGTCCGGATATATCTTAATCCTCTATGGCATAGCTGTTGTCCAAAAACTATTAAAAACTCCTCGTTGAGCCACTCTGTTGCACTGGGTGACATGTTCCTTTATTACCATGGGCACTGTAGTTCATTTTGAACCAATGCCACATACACCTGCTGCTGTAAATGCTCAGTATAGAACCAAATGTGTATTACTCCGCTGCTGAAAATAGTCCCCAACAAATGTACTGCTGTTTGAGGAACTTTTGCGCAAAACTACAGTGCCCAGCTGTTTCAGGAACTTATTTAGACTTATTTATATTAAATATATATATATATATATATATATATTTGAGACTCATTTTTAAAGATTTACACCTGCAGTAGGAACAAATGGTCTTGGCATCGAGTGCCACTGACACACCTGGGATGTCAGAAAGTATTGATAGACAGACTTGGAGTACCAACACATGATTGTCCAGCCAAAAACAGCGTTGCACCTTGCTGGTAGATTAGTTATTTTAGAGAACTTGTAGCCAGTGATGTAAACACTGTATTTCTTCTGTTTGTCTACCAACTGTTGTGACAATAGATAAAAACATAATCGCTTTAATAACTTTCCAGTGTTGTAAAATCAGAGTATCTCAGAGTATTATTGTTTTGGCATCTAATAAGCCTTTTAAGGCATTAATCTCTCCAACTGTACTTCCTGGATCGTATTTCAAGTCTCACCGGTACCTGAAATAATATTGATGCAGCCCCTTGCTGTTTAACGCAGGGCTGTTTTGGACCCGCGAACACGTTGTTGGTTTGTTTTTTTCATGGGATTTGTTAACAATACGAAAGATATGGAATAACACCAGACTTATCCTTTAATGTGTGTTTACATTTTTTTCTGTGTGCATTTTGTGCAAGCTTGTGTTATCAAAGTTTTTGTAAATGCCTTTTGTAAATCTGAATTTGGTTTTCCTACTGTTTTCGCATAACAACTTTTATTTTTTAATATTAATAGTCATGATCAGGGATGATTTTACTTAACTAGGTTCTTCATAAAAGCATTTACTTGTTGTCTACTGACCTGATGATTTAAAAAACAAAATAGAACAAAACACTTTCAGTGGCCTAGGCAAAATATACAGCATAGTTTATCTTCCAGTCTTACCTTTACCCTTCGTTCCTTCCGCTTCCTCTTTGTGGTTTTGAAGCTTAAAGTGAAGAAGAAAAGCTTTTATATCACAAGAGGAGGGAACAAAAGGAAAGAAGGACGGCTGGATTTGTGCAAAATTCAAAACATCTGTGGACTAAAGAGAGAATTTTGGAGAATTTCTTTTTTTTTCCCCATCTGTCGAAGGAATGAAAATACACAAGCAAAAATAGAAAAAGTGGACTTCCCGGCTGATTGAAAGCAATAACACTCAGAAAGAGACTTAGACCAATGAAGATTGTACTAGCCAAATCAGTGGCTAGTTAATAGGAGCCAAATATAGCGCAGAGAAGGATTTCCATGAGGAGACGTGTGATGAAAGCAAGAGAAGTGTCCACATAGAATATCAAGACATCGCTCTGCAATACATTTTTTTTATTTACAATTTTTCCTTGAACATGACCCAGGGCTGGTAAAAGTGCCCCATGTTGTGTATTATTGAGAATCCTGATCGCTACTGATTGTAAATGACTGCTGATGTGGGTTTGTCTATATCATTGATGGGACATTGTGATGACAAAGCTTGCCTTGCCAGTGACCCGAAGCCTTATATTAGCTTACTGACTCAACACTTCAGATGGAAATGGAGACTTCAACCCCCAGCAAGTCACATACACTGATGACTGAGATGAGAAGATGAAGATTTTTTGTTCACAAATATGAATGTGTTTCCTAAAACATCCGTTCTTCTTTTTTTTCATTAAGCTGTTCCCCACTTCTTACAGGGTGTAAATAGAAATAATAGAGTGTATCTATACTGACCATTCTACTTTAAAAATGATAGGGTCTCATAATAAAAGCCAACTGTACATTTTTGAACGCCTCATATGTTTGTTTTGTCGCACAGACTGACACCACAGGAGAAAATACATGAAACAAGTATTCATTTAATCGAGGAAATAGTTTAAAGATACAATAAAGAACACCACATCTTCAGTAGAGTATTCTCACAGCACCGTGGGAAAATGAAATGAAAAAAAAAGGGAGTTAACCACAAACATATTTTTCATCCCTCTATCTTTACATCGCACTGATATCTGTAAAAATGTGCCTGAGGTAAAAAAAAAAATTGTGAGTGTTTACAAACAAAAAAGAGAAAAGTGAAATCACAGGTGTATTTAAAGAACAGGTCTGGCATTATTCCACAGATTTCTTATTATCAACGAATCTTATTAAAATAAATAAAAGTTTCTCAATATTTTCTGGGTTATCTATCCTGTCTGTGGCAGTAAGTTGTTCAAACTAAAGATGAAAGTCCTTTTTTTTTTTTTTTAAAGGGGTCACAATTTTATACTTTTATATTTATAAAAAAAAACAAAAAAAATAAACAGCTTGGCACTGTTGTTTTTTTTACAAAACTTTACTCGAAAAAGAGTAAATATTGCATTTGTTGGGGACTTTATCTGTGGATCAATACACATTTTATACGCATTGAGCCATTGAGTTTTTAGAGCAGCAGGATTATTGACTCAAAAGAAAATTATTATTTTAGTATTAGTATTTTGTGATGAAGGAAAATGTCACACAGTGTGGCTCATTGATGAGTTTTTAATAGTTTTTGGAAATTATAAAAATAATGGTATTGAATGGTATTGGTATGAAAAATTATAGATATGGCTTTGGTCACACACATGATACTTGGTTTTGATCTTTTTATGGGATTTGTTGACAGTAAGAAAATTGCAGACTATCACCAACGTTATGCTTTAAGGTTTGAGAAGGAGAGACTGAGAGGTCCCTGTTTACCGTTAATATCAGGAGAAGCAGACAGAATTTCACAGGAGGACACTAATGTTGTGGAAGAGCTGGTCTCAGACCGTTGGATACAACCTCCATAGCAACGCTGCCTCTCCCTCTCCATGCCTAATTATTGCTTTGAATTTATGCCATTTTATTGCAAATGGAACAATCTATTGAGAACTCACCAAATGAAAGCCCCCAGTGTGAGACTGGTTTACCAGAGACAATGGAGAGTGGAGAGAATGAAAGCTCATTGAGCACATCAAACAAACATTTTAATGAAATCACATAAGTCAAACTGTTTGGTTTGTATTTTAACAACAGCATGTTTTTTTCTTCAATTAGCGGTTGTGCGCATGTAGCTGGAGGGGGCCACATCTGTGGATATAATAACAGACCACACACTGACGATGGGGCGATTTAGGTATAGATGAAGTTTTGGGAGAAGGCCTCGGGGATGGCGGGGAGGAAAGGTTCAATTGCATTTGTTCATGCAGAGCAGCAGCTCCAGGCGCAGGGCGATGCGTGTGTGCCATCCGAGGGGGATGATGCGGACGTGGCGCGCCACGATGGGCGGCCGCAGGAGGTTCTGCACAGACGAGGAGCGGTCAGAGTTTCCGTAAAACACCTGAGAGAGAGAGAGAGAGTGGAGAGAGAAAGAGAGAGGGGGGGGGGACAGAGAGACAGAGAGAGACAGAGAGAAAGAGAGAGACAGAGAGAGACAGAGAGAGAGAGAGAGA
>CALSCE010010649.1:2465352-2489525 GCA_943593645.1 Bovichtus variegatus
AGAGAGAGAGAGAGAGAGGAAGGTCAGGATGGATTCATTTAGACTGACATTGACTGAAACTGACTGAATTAACTGCTTTTCACATTGAAGTTAATACTAATAATATCAATAATTATTATAATGTAGGGTTGAAGAAAACAATTATTTACATTATTGAATAATTCGTTATTTGTTAAATCTATAACAAATGAGAAAACAGTTAAAAATCACAATTTCAAGAGTAAGGTAAGATCTTCAAATTGTTGGTTTTGTCGGAACAGGCCAAACCAAAATAATATTAAATTCATGATGATATAAAGCAAAGAAAAGCTGTTTATTAAAATTTTTGAGAAGCACAAATGTTTGGCGTTTCTGCTTGATAAATGACTTAAACAACTATTCTATTATAAAAGATTGTTGGCGACGTATCTTCTGTCAATAAACACATTAATCTAGTATTGTTGTCTAAATGAACAAAACATCTATTATAATACTAATATATTAATGTCTTCACTGTTCAAACCATCATTGCCAACATGTTGACAGATCTTCATCAGATTTCAGATCAGATTTTATCCCTTTTTTGTAACAAAGATAAAATAAAATAAAAAGCAATAACCTGTAACAGTTTAAATAATTTTTAAAAAATGAACTTTTAAAATGAATTGTGACATCCCCATCAGACCAATCAGTGTAATGTTTTAGAATGGCAGAATTTGAAGTTGTGTCAATATAAGACCAGTGGCGACTGAGATGTTACCTCAAACTACACGTTTAGTTTGTTTCACTTCTGTAGTGTTTTTTTTCTGACTGGGTTCAACTGACCCTGTTGTTTCCAGTCTGGTCTTTGTAATAGATCCAGTTGAGTTTCTCGTCTGTGCGGTACTGAACACTGTACTTGGTGATCCACTCCTCAGCGTCACAGCGGCCCTGGGTGAGGATCCCTGACACCACCTGCACCTCCGTCAGGTCGATCTGCACCCACTGACTAGTGTCCTGGAACTTAGACAGCCAGGCACACCTGCAGGAGAAACACAGGCACTGGGTGTAAGGTCAGGTGTCCCGGTAAGACATGACAGTGTGACAGTTTGTGCACAATACCAGGACTTTTAAAACTAAGCAGCAAAATGAAATTCAGCCAGCATTCATGTTTTCATCTACACCTGTGTCTTCAGTGACAAAAAGATGTTGTTTTGGTTGAGATACTGACACTTTCAGGAAATATGTGATCAAAGAATAACTCAACGAGATTAAGAATCTGGGGGAGCCCTGGTAGCTCAATGGTTAAGGCGCATACCACATAAATGTACATTTACATTTGACCGTTTCTGATACTAGTATTTTAGTCTGTACTCAAAAAGTATTGTAGTATATATTGACCGTTTTTTTTTTTGTTTTTCTCACCCAGCTTCCATGAGGTTTGATACTGGAAGAATTTTCTTAAAGAAAAAAAATCTGATTTAAGCATTGTGGTGCTTATTTATTTATTTATTATATTCACTTTTTCTTTGGAATCTTTAATTCTAACCATAATTATCTCTTTTTTTGTACAGAAATACACAGTTTTGAAGTTTCTCTTTAAGCATTTCTTTGCTTGAAGAGTAACACCAGGATAGGAAAAGCAGGGTTTTGCTGCCCATGGTTGAACGTTTCAAACTTGTTTCAAGAAAGTTTGTGCTTGGTTGCTCCTGTAACACAATACCGGCAGCATGGGGTCTTGAAGTACACCTGCACATCACTGCAGGCAGGTGAGAAGTCAAACCACTGGAGGTGGGGGTCATTTTCAGGGGTTGTTAAGATACTACTATTTAATATTGCAGGGGGAAAAAAAGTATGCAAAAACTGAAAGCGTTCAACACTGAGCACAACAGCTCCTCAGAGTCAGCAGTTTTATTTAGCATATCTATTCTTGCATTGCCTGTCTTATTTATAGCTTAATGCCTTTAAGCAAGAGCATATTGGCATGTCAACCTTACCAAATGCATCTTACATAATGAGAGAAGGGCTGCATCTCTCTCTTTGACTGCATTTTTTTCAAAAACTGTTCCTCACAGATGGCAAGTGCCCATTTGTTTGTTAGGGTAACAACAGTCGACCATCACTGGCAAAAAAACAAAACAACAAATTGCGAGTTAAAATTCAAACAAATATAGCTTTTTCTCAGCATTCACTGCTAGAGATTAAAAAACACATGCATTTCTTTGTTTACATTCTGGAAAAATACATTTTTTGTGGACAGAAAAGGCAACATGCTGGCCTGTACCTACCCGAAGCCCTGACTGTTGAGCCGGGCCTTGCTTGGGACCCACGAGGAGAACCAGCCGGTGTACTGGTCCTGGTTGGAGCAGGTGATCTGGTCTGGACTCACTGAGCCGGCCTCAAAGCCCAGAGGCTTGTGGTACGGACACTCTGCAGGAGACAGATTTATGAAACAGTGGTCTTAATTTAAACCTCTTTTGTCATATTAAGTTATTAACATTGTTTTTAAGAGACCCCCTGGCCACATGGATTTGAAGGTCACCACCCCGGCAGAGGAGAACACAAACATATCCGCCACCAGCTATGCAGTAAAAACACTGAGACGTGACAAGCAAATGATCATCACTATAAGCCTTTTTAGGTGCTTAATTCTCCATCTCTCTAT
Source organism: Bovichtus variegatus (assembly GCA_943593645.1). Taxonomy (NCBI): domain Eukaryota; kingdom Metazoa; phylum Chordata; class Actinopteri; order Perciformes; family Bovichtidae; genus Bovichtus; species Bovichtus variegatus. Next base: position 2,467,976 of record CALSCE010010649.1, read on the forward strand.
AGTTTCCTCTTTCTCCATCCTCACACCCTCCCGCTCCCAAATCCCCCGCCGTTAGCAGACCCAGAGTGACCCATATCCCATCCTAAAAGCCTGCAGTTTAATTCTCCGCAGTGAGAGATCAGCGATGTCCATTAGGGCGGCAGGCGGACAGATGGCCATGTTCTACACTCAGCTTTAGCTGTGTTGCTCCTATGTTTTCATCTGTCAATCTGTCCTCTCACTTCCACTAAAAACGCATTACAAATACATGAATGGGAGAGATAATAGAGCTGCACATGAGGGAGTTTTTTTCCCCCTAAAGTTTGAGCAATACCACCAGCTGTGGATACGTGGAGCAGAAACCTGCTGCGCTTTTGTTTACTACTGGCTTAAGCCTATCTGGCACAGGGTCACATCCTGTCTAATCCCTGTATTACAACGCATACAGCAGCAGCGCCTGTGTGAGTCAGGAGATAAGTGTTTACATAACAGTAATGCGAATTACTCTATAGTCCTCCCTAATGTATTTCAAGAGAAGAATAAAACATATTCAGATGGCTGAATTAATGGGAAAACTGAGTTTTTGGAATAAATAAAGTCTGAGGAAAGTCTGTCTCGCTCATCTTTTATCATCACCAGGTCCATGTTGAGGTAATTGCTGGTTTCTGTAATTGTGCGATCGGCACAGTCTATTACGAGCCCCGTAATCTGAGCATCATGTTCTGAGATAATGAATATCTTCTGAACTTCTTTCTCCTGCCCGTCACCCGTTGCCATATGATTTGTGACTCAGTTGACAGGCATTGATTCACTGAGGAAAACCCTTCCACTGTACATCAGCTCTGCCTCTCTCTTCTCTTCAAGCCTGACATGACTCAAGTCTGATCTTTATATCTCTGGCCAAATGAATGGCCCTAAGAACGGAGTCCTTTTGTATGTTTTGTGCGTTTTTTTGCTTTGCAGGAGATCTCAAAAACAGATTTCACAGAGATTTGGTGGAAAGTTAAACCTCCGGCCGAGTCCCTAAAGTGATTTGAAAAATGGAAACGTCCATCTGCTGATGGTTATAATGTGATATGATCAAAAACTCCATACCAGCTACTAATGGATTATTTTGTCAACAGCCGCATCCAAGCTCAAGAATGAATGCAAAAAAATGTGCCACATGAATCCCATGATTGTCTATATTGTGTGTGTTTTGATGCAGATTATTAGGCTCCATCTGCATCATCTTCTTTGAGGATGTCCAGTGGAGCATGTCCACCCTGTGGCGTCAAATCTGGGGTCTAATGCACTCATGCATGCACTTGTACTTGTACATTTAGAGATTCCCTATCCCCTCTGTCTCTATCACATTTTTTAAAAATGTCTAGCTTCTCAAAATAATATATGTACCTTCCTTACATTTCATAAACAGAATGATTAGTGAAGTGAATTGAGAAGATATTTGGGAGATAACTGATCATTTACTGCATCGTCCACTAGATTTCCAGCAGGTTAAACAATCAGACGTATGGTTCTTGTCCTCGTCCACTCTCTCAGTCAGCTCACAGCTTTGCACGTTCATTATCTAAGTCTAACACTGCCATCACAATTAAGTCCTCGTTACAAGCGATATGATTAGTTTAATGATTCACTTTGATCATCGTATCAACAAAAGTCACTTAATTAGGAGGTCAAAGAGTGGCTTCATTAGAAACGAGAAAATCTGTGCTCAGCGTGTGGTTGAAATGTGATGTGAAATCCATCGTGAATGGACAAAAAACACCAGTTGGAGAACTATTTTTAAGAAAGTTACAGGTTACTGGCACAGAAAACACCGTGGGGTGGGGGTTGGGGTCGTCAGAGAAAGGACCGTATTTAATGGTTCTTACCTGGCATGCAGTCCACTCCTCGCACCATGGAAGAGCCGGCCCCAATGGAGGAAAACTCAGTCGGGGATTCACCTCCTTCACAATCACATTTGCAAGACCTGCTGGTCCACGCCTCAGACACTCCCGCCTCATATAAACAAATACAACATTTAGTAGATGCAATCCAAAGTAGTGTCAGAAATACTAAACACATGTAAATACCGTTATTTTAAAATACAGCTGGTTTGCATAAAATAACATAAAAAGAATAATTTCACGGATGACTGAGAAGACAATGATGCAGCAAAGAGACTGAACCCTCTAATATTGTGTTTATTTCATTAAAATCATTTGACATTGACCAATGTCAACTGGAGAGATATTGCTAAAGTCCAAGCTGAAATGTCTCTGGTGCGGCTGATCTAAAAGGTGTTTTTTTTTTTGTTTTTTTTTTATTATCTGAACTGCATTTTATGCAAACACTGCCGATTTGAACCGTTCAATCATCTCCGACATTTTTCGGAAGTTTCTTCGTACCTCTTGGGCGTGAATGCTGATGAACACTGTTCAGGCAGATGGACAGGAAGAACACAGGAGAGAGAGAAAAAGACTGTTAGGACACAGTAATCATCCGCTCCAGTAAACAAAATATGTGCATTAATCTGTCAATTTAACCATATTAAGAAAAGGTATATAAACATAACAGAGACACAGAGAATGAAGCACGGTGTTACGGAAAATAAACCTGGATGGTAATCTCAAGGATTACTGAGGAAATCTGATATATTTGTCAATTTCTCAGTTAGGAATCAGTTTGACATCAGACTTTCAAAGGTTTCCTTCAACATATTGTCCAGTTTGAGGTGACTTTCTCATGTTACAATTCTAAATCACACAGATTATGTGTGCGGCAGTGAAAAGAGCGTAAAGACATCTTACCATTAGCTCCCAGAAGAAGCAGGGCCAGCAGGAAACGCTGCATGTAGAGAGCCATCGTCCAACCTGCTCCAAACCAGACGACACCGAGTGTAGACTGAGCAACCGAGCCAGCAGTGAAAGAGAGGCTGGATTACAATAATCCACAGGACACTAATGGCCTTACCTAATGCATCCTTATCTGACAAAGCCCCTCCTACAGCTGTTCACCCACCACCATCAACGACCACCATGCATTCTTTAAATCACTGCAAAGCCACAGAGGTCAAATCAAGAATCCTGCAGGAAAAAACAAAGGCCAGCGTGGTCAATCGGATATGCGACAGCTTTGGGCTGTGTGCGTGTGTGTGTCTGTGTGTCTGTGTGTGTGTGTGTGTGTATGGGAGGGTGGTGGTGGTATATGCTGGGCCTTGTGATCCATATGATTGACCAGAAGGTCGACTTTTGTGCGACTATACGGCTCTACTTGCTGCATTTACATTAGCATTATCATGTTCATTTTAATACATAAAAGAAAGAAAGAAAGAAAATAGGATATATTCAGTAGAGCTCAACTGATAAAGCGGTTGTTTATTTTTCAACTATAAGTCCAAGTCAGTACACATCTCGGGCCACAGATCGTTCATCGCCAAATCTAAAGGATTCTTATCAGAAATGCTTCTTCATGCGATTTGTTTATGTTAAAAAATAAATTAAATAAAAGAAGAGCATATCAGCTGACATCTGACATTGTTATTAGATATCAATAAAAGTATCAGGCTCATGAAGATTAGACACCGTGAAAACACATTTAAAAAAAAAAGTGTACCTCAGAATAAAATCTGCTTGTATTTCAACATCCCACATACACTCGAGGAAATCAACTACTCACAGCCGAACATTTCTGAATGAACTGTAAAATGAGAGGAAAGCTCAAAAATCTTCAAAAATGAATGCAAAATGTTACTTCCCTGTGAGTGTATTTCTCTGGCTGAAATTAATATCTCAAGATGCAGCCATGATTATGATTCTACGTATGCTTATTATCTCACAGATAAGAGCAGGTACGGAATTCAAAAGTGATAAATAAACACAACATTGTCTAGAGGCTAAAAGGTTAAAAAAAAAGATCACGATTGTTCTGTCTCCTGTAGACAGTCAGGCCGAAGATGCCTGAACTCACACTGAGGGTTTCACAGCCTGCAAGGTGAAAGTAACTAAGCCTAATTAAGCAAAGCTGTCTTCAATTTGCATTCATTATAACATCCTTTTTACTCCTCACACACTCTTTTCTCTGCTGCTCTCACGCCTGGTGTCCTTTTGAAAAAGCTGCTGTAAAGCTCTCATTAGTTACATTTTGTTTTTTAAGTGTGTGTGTTTTTTACAGAACTGACACAGCAAAATGAAGGCCCCTGTCCGATCAACGTGCAGGATGCCTCCACAAACAAAGAAAAGGACTCGAGCCCACTCCACTCTCATCTACAGGGCTCATAAAGAGGTTAGCACTACAGCAAAAGCAGTAACTTGCTGCAGGGGGTGTGTGGTGTTTAAAGTTGACCAACACTTTTGTTTTTCATGGGATGGCTTTAATACCACTGTAGATTATAAAGATATTGTCTTTCCAAGTGGATTGAGCAGGTTAAAGTGCTTTGGATTAAGACTATGAAAAGAATCTGAAATGCAACTTTTCCTCTCCTCTGCAGGTCTGTCCGGCTGCGATGAGGTGTCCAGACTTCCTGGCCGGTCGGCTCAGTTTTCCCAAACCAGTCCTGCTCAGACTGGTGAGCTTGGAGGCTTCCCGGCTGTCAAAAACCAACAGACTACAAGTGATCACACTGCAGGAGATCAGTGCTGCTGTCACACTTGTACAACACAGGATTCGTACGAGAGCTGCAGCATGAAGAGTTGGAAAAAATGTCATTGTATTAACTTATCATTAAAGATTTTTAAATTTTTTTTATATCTGTTTCCTTTTCTTTTTTTTTTAAATGCAAGTTTTGCATGCTGAAGCTAAATCTGTAAATTTAAAAAAAATAAAAAATAAGTACTCACCCCTAGCAATAGTTTAACTATGAAGGATTATTAATGACAAACTGTTAACAAATTCAAAGTTGCACAATTTGAAATCTCAAGATTTAACGGGGCTTCGGGGCAGGTTTTGTTAAACGTTTTAAATGCAAATTCCTGATATGGTATGTGCTGCCTTTTTTTTTTTTGGTAAACAAAAAACGGCTATCATTTTCAGTCTTTTTTTTTTTTAGATAGCATTACAAATTGAGGTAGAAGGTGAGCTCTCTTTTCCAGTTGAAATCCAGTGACCTCTGCCCTCATTGGCGTCTGCACTCAAAACGTTCGACTGCGCAAAGAAAACAAAAAGGGGAGTGTTTTAATAAGAGTGGAGGTCGCCCTCCTGCTTGCGTTAAATGTAAACTGCCATCCTGGATCCTCGTCGTGTCGCTTGACGTACGAGCACAGAAGTGATTTGCACGAGTGAATATTACCTGGGGAATATTTCGGAGGTATTTTTAAGGAGCAACCGCTGAGGTGGAGAGAGACTGCACTGTTTTCTGTGCTGTAAATCCACCTGGTGATGCCTCCGCCTGCCCTGTGCGCGCTCGTCTCCTCCTCCAGCAGCAGCTCATGGAGCGTCACAGCTTCGCTAGAAATACTTTGACCGCTAATATTGTCGTTTAAACTTACACCTTGTCTTAACAGTCATTTAGAGGACACGTGAGGGAACCTTTTGGCTAAAGTTTCGACGGAAGTTTTTTTTTTTTTTTTTGTGCATCACATGGATTGTGTCTCATTCATGATTTCCGGATCGCGCGGATACAAACTACAGGTAGGAACAAAAACACTGGATGCGTAAAATAAACACCTCCCTGGAATATGATGTGTGTGAACATTTAGGAAAGTGATGCGCAATTAGCATTTGCCATTTAGTTGTGTTTGTTCCTGAGCCTACACTATACACAGGTGCTGTTCAACAGTGTTGACGCGTGATTCGCAGCCATTTACAAGCTTAATTGTCTCCCCAGGGTTTCTTTATTGTGACATGTTTGGTGAGGTTTTTATATTGAAGCCCGATTCGCATTTGCTGCTGTGACGTGAGACTGAACTGTGTTTCTGACATCTGAGTGAAACTCAAGTTATTCTCTTTCTCTTTCAAACAACCAGCGATTGATGCAGCATTTGCAGGTCTCATGCCACCAGCCAGATATGACTACGCTTTGGAAAAACTGACTGATGTGAGCCCCGGGACCTCCTTGTTGGTCATCATGGGATGTGGCACCTCCGTTGCTACGGAGACACAAGGGAAAAGAGTGGAGACAGGTAAATCAATTACAGCTGACATGTTCACAGACCAGGTGAGCACACATGTTGCAGAAGTGCTAGATACTAATTGGAGTACAAGTTTATAAGATACTTAAATGAGGGAGCATAGAGTGACTCATGTTGTTGTGTACTTGCAGACTCAAAATAGATTGTATTTGAAGAATTCACATGTGATGCCTTCATACAGTCAGACATCCTAACAAAATCACAGAATATAGATCCTCAAATAGTCGTCCTCTCCTCAGTCCACATTGAAAACTCGAGGTGAAACAAAAAGTCAATTAGTCGATCGACATTAATCAGGATTTTTTTTTTTTTTAAATGGTCTGTGTTCAGCTCCTCAAACATAAAGATTTGCTACTTTTCTTTTGTTTAATATCATTGTAATCTGAATATCTTCAGGTTTTTGGCAAAACAACACATTTGAAAATGTCCTCTTGGACTCTGTGATGAGCATTTTGTCAGTTATTTTTACATTTCATAAACTAAATAATTGATTAATTAAGAAAGTAACTGGCAGATGATGATGAAAATAATCATTTGTTGCAGTCGCAGTACTTTTCTTGCTCATTTTTAGTCTTCTTGATCTCTGTAAGGAATTATGTAATATTATTGGCACTCTTTAAACCAATACTGCTATTGTTAGCAGTAGTCATGGCATCTCCATGTCACACTGTGTAGTATGAATCTGATGATAATTAGTTGCCGCTGTAGTAGATTTTCCTCAGACTTGTTGCACACACACGGCAGATGTTTGACAGATTGTGCTTTTCTTTCTTCACAGTCTGTCTTCCCTCTTTAATGAGTGCTGTTTCTTCTGCAAGCTCTTTGAAATTGCTTAGTTTTTTCCATTCCCACTGTTGCTCATGACCTCCCCCGTGTCTTGTTATCTCCTCTGCATGTGCGTGCGTGTGCGCGTGTGTGCATGTGTTGACTTGCACATGATTTTATTTAATTACCAGTTTCTTATGCTGAATTGTATTTTTTTCTTCTCCTCTCAGATGACACAGTTAAGACTCCCTGCCCGGCTCTGAGTAAGACCCTGCTCATCTCTATAGATCAGTCTGTGACATTTGTGACGTGTGCCTCTGTGTGCATTTTTTACATTTTACATATTTACCTGATTAGTGCTAAATTACGAAGGAATCAGTAGAATTTAGCTTTTGGATCAGAATCACTTCTTGGATTGGACACGCAGATGTAAGGAAATGTCTGTCTCACTTTGTACAATATTAAAAATGCTGTGCTAGAATACTCAGTCTCGCATGTCAGATATTTAAAAATATTTCTCCGATCTAAATGAAATGTAACAGCTGTTTTTTTTTTGTTGTTTTAGCTATGAAGGCAGCTGTTTTGATCCAGCGATGGTACCGGCGCTACATGGCCCGTTTGGAGATGAGGCGCAGGTACACCTGGAACATCTTTCAGTCCATTGAATACGCCGGGGAACAGGACCAGCTACAGGTGACTCGGCACAGCCATTTCCTCCTGCTTAAAAAACTCACATACACATGTATGCACATTTTCAGAAGCACCAGAAAGCTTAAACATGTTTTGTTTTTTCTTCCTTTAGCTCTCCAGTTTCTTCAGTTTTATGCTCGACAACTTCACTCAGTTGAATGGAAATGGACCAGGTTAGCAGCCAAAATACTCTTTCAGAATATTACACAGTATTGAACTTCATCCTTGCTATTTGGAAATGTTAAAGGTGAAGTTGATTTTATTTTAAAGTAAAGTAAAATGTTCTGACTGAGCTCGTATGGAGATGAATGCAGGACTTGCACTGTACATGTGAAGCATTCACTCCTAATAGCATCTACCTTTTGTGAGGTTATTTTGAGCTTTTCATTCATGTAGTTTTTTTTTTTTTTTATAGCTTCTTTTTTTTTTTTTGATTTATTTGATTATAGACTATTATGTGATGTTGAATGATTAAAAACAGATGTTTTCAGCAATTTTTTTAGGGTAAATACAATAAATGAGATTTTTAATTTGCACTTTTACCTCCATCAAATCAACACCAGTTTTGTAAGGCATGCTGCTGTATTTTGGTCTACATTAGAAAACCCATTGCGTATACCCTGTTGCCTAGCAACTACTGTGAATGTGGAGGCCAACGTGTTGGTGTGTTGCACTGACACAGCTGTGGCTGAAGTATGTCCAGCGAAAAAGCATAATGCTCCAGTGACAAGCTCATCCTTAGGTCAACCCTTATGGCTTAACATCTACAGTACATCCTCTACGTCGGTTTTACATCGAGACAACATACGTTTATTTATCATACAGCATCTGTGTTTGTGTGTGTGACAGAATACAGGAGATTTAATAGACACTTAGGGGGAAATAGATTAAAAGTCTTACAAAAGACAAATAGGCCTGGAGGTAGATGTCTGTTCATGTCTTGTTTGTTTGCATAAATTAGAGGTTTTCATTAGCATACTGGAGTGGTCTTTTAATTCAACAGTGAGGTCACACAGAGCTGGATGTGGTGCCGTGTCAAGCTGTTTAGTACACAGAACTACAAAATAAAATCTGTACATGGGATTTCTTTTTGCAGTGGGGAAACCCTTCTTTTTTCCCAAAAAAAGATTTGACTTCATTCATGTTCAGGGTTCCTACGCGGAAGCTAGAAATCCTTGAACACTTGATTTTTAATGGGATGTTTTTAAGGTTTGAAAAGTGCTTGAAACTTATGTTAATTTAGGTTATATAGGAGGCCGAGTCCACTTACAAACGTGTCACCTGCATTTTTTGTGTTTTCATTTTCATTTGTCAGCTTTCTGTAGAATTCTATCACAAAAAACATAATTTCAGTTGTTTATAGCACAATGACATTTAATTTAATGTGATGAAGAGTGCAATAATCAGTATACACTGTATATAGTTTGTGATTTTCTCTCCAGGGATCAATAAAGCTTTATCTTAGCCTAAAGTATACCAATACATAATCAATTTTGTTTTAATAAATATAATTTATACTTGATTTTTTTAATTTGTTGATTATATTTTGGATTATTAATCAGAAACCAAAGAGAAATTAGTAACTTAAGTTATTAAATATATGTAGGGGAGTAAAAAGTAAAATATTTCCCTTCTCCCTTAATGATGTGGAGTAGAAGTATTTGAAAAGAACCTCAACCTTTTTTTTTATTCTTTCTTTTCAAAACCTGGCGCCTACATTACCCACAATTCAACTCTGACTGAACTGTCAGCAGTCTGAGATACGTTATGCTAGTAGCAGCTAATGTAGATGAAACCGTGTAGTATCACAATATATATTGAATTTGTGAAATAAGATTATATATACGCACTGTGGTAGAAGATTTTTTTGATATTGCCTACTTTTAGTATTTGGCATTTTCTACAGTTGTCCTACGTTTAGATCCTAAAAGGATGCTGTTCACCATTCTCACTTTGTATATTTGTGGACCTCTAGCTTTCATTGCAGTCGCTTTCAACAGACATCCGTGACAATGAGCTGAGTATGTTCACTTCTTCTCACGCGGTGTCCTCAGACTTGATCTCCCAGCTGCTGGTCCCGGTGGTGGACCCCTGGTTAGACCGAGAGACCTGCTACAACTTGATCCCTGTTCCAGAGTCGTACACCGGGCCCCGACTCTCGTTTCCCCTCTCCGTCTCTGATACGAACGCTCTCCTCGGTGCATTTAAAGAGCAGCAGGTACAGTAATATGGGTCTCTCTCTCTTTTACTTTGGATTATCTTGGTTTAGATTTTGGGTGCTTTTTTAGGACTTCATCACTTTTTCTTTCCACGCAGACTCTACATGCCAGATATGTTCTGCAGCTGCTGTACGAGACCAAGAAGCTCCTCAAACAGATGCCCAACATCATCCACTTGTCGACATCCTACACCAATGAGATCACTATATGTGGTGGGTGACCATGACCACAGTTTCACTTGTTAATTCAAAATTGTCATTCTTAATTACACAACAGACGTTGTAGTCTCAGCCTTTTGCTTCTGTGAAGCCGCCACTTGTGCACCTGCTATATCGCACAGTACAGTGGGCCCCTGAATACATGAATAACCTACTTAACGGTTAAATGGTCGCTGATGTCTGTAAATGTGTTTTAAATACAGCTGACTGTATCTTAACGGCAGTTTTTCAAGTTTATTTGCACACTGATCACGCACTTGACTCCTCTTCCGCGGCTGCCTCCTTCTGCAGATTTGCATCTAATTAAACTCAAGGATACTTGTGACTAAAACAGAAAACACACACTGCTTGGTTCGTTAAGGTGTTGTCATACCATTGAGGAATTTTAGACCTCCTCTGCAAATCAGGTATCTGTTGAGCCAGAAATAAGATTCCAACAATTGCTGCGATTTTCCTATTTGGTACAGGTGATCTGCACGGCCGGCTTGATGACTTACTTCTCATATTTTATAAGGTACTGTAAAGCCTTCTTGTTTCCAATACAACAATCGTCATCATTCACTACCTACAGAAAAGTGATGTTTCATGCAGATAATCTGATTTTAGATAAGAAGATAGATAGAAAAGATTTAAACAAGCAAATGTTCGTGACAGTCGACGCTACGTCAAGCGCATGCACTCAGGACTTCTCTGTGATCTGGTTTGAAGTTTGATGATTCCACGACATGTTGCTGTTGTTCAGAATGGCCTTCCCTCTGCGGAGACGCCGTATGTGTTCAATGGGGACTTTGTGGACCGTGGAAAAAAGTCGATCGAAGTGGTCATCCTCTTGTTCGCCTACCTGCTGCTTTACCCCGACTACATGCACCTGAACCGAGGAAACCACGAAGACCACATAATGAACCTCAGGTCGGTAGGAGCAAGAAAACGTCCATCCACCTAGGTTTACCACAAACACGAGGGTAGTAAAATTAGAATATGTTTTTTTTCCATTGTTGTTTCAGATATGGATTCACAAGAGAAGTCATGCAGAAGTACAAGGTACAGTAAAGTCCAGACACATGTCATTATTCTGCTTTTAATATGTACAGAACTCAGGCGCACGTTCTGCAGGTTGTAGCTCGTAACTGCTGACAGTCACAGCTGGTGGAGCTGGCTGGATTAATAATCTGGCCGACTGTGTGCAGACTCATGGCTGTGAGATCCTCCAGCTGTTTCAGGACGTGTTCAGTCTCCTGCCCGTCGCGACGGTCATTGACGGAAAGATCCTGATCGTTCATGGAGGCATATCAGACCAGACCGACTTGGACTTCCTCAGCTCCATAGAGAGGCATAAGGTGAGAGGAAACAAGCACCCACCCTTCATCCTTTTTTTTTTTTTAATGCTTACAATTTACAGCCACTACACATCAATATAGTTGTTCTGGCTAACAGCAGGCGATGGATTGTTATACCCAGCTGACATGGAGCAACAATAGCATCTGGGGGCATCTTTCTCTCCATTTGGTTTTGGTCTCCACAAACTCCTAAGCAAAATATTTGGTTTATCAGCTTTTGGCAGTATATACAAACACTTACTGTACATTACAGTCATTTGATTCAATGTTAATTTCAAAAATATTAAGTAATGCAGGTTTTAAGAAACGGGTCAATGCTAAATAATAAAGTGCTTTTAATCAAGTTTCAGTGTTGTACATCACATACTTAGGCCTTTTTATGATCATTCAACCATGCATTTGTTCTCATAAAGGTATTGAAAGTAAAGTAATTCCGGGAAAAGCAGCAAATTACCGATTTTGAAGTAGATGAGGACACGGGTGCAACAAAATATACAATTATTTGTATATCTTTATGTTGGATTTTTACCTTTTTTAATTTACTCCTGATAAGAGTTATTACTGTACTAAGGATTCGTATAAACAGATTTCTTAAGTCAAGTCTGTTTTATTTATATAGCCCATAATCAAAAATCAACAGTTGGCCTCCGAAGTCTTGACAGTCGTACAAACATTCTGTACGTTACCCCGCTATCCTCACACACTTGACATATGTCAGTTTGTACTTCAATTTGGAAAACAAATACCTTTGTTTACTTCTGTCTTCCCTTGTCTGCTTTTCCAGGTGAAATCTGCCCTGAGGTTTCCCAGACGTAGTTTGGAGCAGCTGGACATTGGTCAGTCTTGCAGACAGATGAAAAGAGTGAGATCGACAGCCGGCTCTCACCCCAGCAGCAGCTGCAGCAGCCACAGCAAGAGCCAAAGAACCCCCAGCCAGAGGTCTAAGCAGCCCACAGATGTTTTTAAAGTGTACAAAAAGACTTCTCGTTTAAAATGACACACACTCTCTCCTATTCGTTTTTTCTGTAGAAAGAGGCGTTGCAGGCACAGCCGACAGGACAGCACTGTCTCTACTTCTTCCTCCTCCTCATCATCGTCTTCGTCGTCCTCTTTGCTCTGCTCTCCTCGAACTCCATCGTGCCTCTCGCCTCGTCCGTGCCCGTCCTCTCCCAGCATGCCGTACACTATCAATGTCCTCCAAGTGCCTTTCCTGGACTCTCTCTCCTCTGTCGCCCCTCCTTTACCTCCACAACATGATCGGGAATGGAAACAGGTCAGAGGATTCAGCGGGAAATAAATTGATATTGTTCACCTCTGCTCTATTGTGTTTTGTGTCTTTTTCAGCACTTTTCTTCTGCTTCCCTCCCTCCTGCAGATAGTGGATATATTGTGGAGTGACCCTAAAACCCAAGAAGGCTGCAGTCCCAACATATTCAGAGGAGGAGGCTGCTACTTCGGCCCTGACGTCACCCAGAGACTGCTGCTCCAGCATGGACTCCAGCTGCTCATCAGATCCCACGAGTGCAAACAGGAGGGATATGAGCTGTGTCATGGTGGACAGGTAGACGAGAGGGACGCATAGAAAATAATAAATGTTTGAGTGCGGAGAAATGAATGCGTGCATGTTTTTTTCTTCCACAGGTGATCACCATTTTCTCAGCGTCAAACTATTATGAGGAGGGAAGCAACCGTGGTGCCTACATCAAAGTGGGCCGGGAACTGGTTCCCCGCTTCTACCAGTACCAAGTCAGCCGCACAACGCGCAAACTCACCCTTACACAGAGGTACTGTACAACTGGTATCTGGTGTGTTCATGTGTGAAGGAAGATTATCCTCAGCTGGGCAGTACTGAAAAGAAAACGAGTTGATTGATGGATTGGTTAATTCAAACAAAAATAAATAAGATTGTCAAATTTCAATTTGGTCATTTATAAGCTAGTTCCAGCCTCTCCACTGTGAAGATTTTCTGCATTTGTCTGTTTTAAATATCCCATAATATATCCAAATATCTTTGTTTTTTGGACTTTTTTAAGTGGTCAAAATAAGAAATGTCTAGATGCAACCATGAATATGATTGACATTTTACACTAATTTAACTTGTTGAACGTTTCATAGACTAAATTATACATGGATTTGTCGAATAAATAATTGAACGATTGATCAACAATGACAATAGATATCTGTGAGAAAGCCTTACGGTCTTAGTTAATGTGTTTACATGGATGTCTGCAGAGTACGAGTTGCAGAAGGCTCGGCTCTCAAGGCCCTGAAGGAGAAGCTGTTCTCCCATCGCTCTGAGCTGCTGTCAGGCCTCCAGCAGTACGACCACAATAACACCGGTGCGCTCTTCTCACTCTGTTTGCCTTCTTTATGTTTACCCAGGGTTGACATGTATAGTTGTTATATGCAAGCATATCTTTTTTTTTTTTTCAGGCAATGTGTCAGTCAGTGAATGGGCTCAGGTGTTGGAGTCTGTGCTGAGACTGGACCTGCCGTGGAGGACACTTCGTCCACACTTAGCCCGTCTGGCACCAGATGGCAGTGTGGAGTATCAGTCCTGCTTCGAGGATATGGAAGCAGGGATTCCTCTGCCTCAGGTAAGACAAGTGAAGGGGTACTCTCCTTAAAGGGTTTACATTTTCAGAGGGAAATGTTGTACCTTTTTTCTCCACTACATTTATTTGATGCCTGTAGTTTTTCAGGAACTTTTAAAAACTGTCAATAGGTAATAGTATTAGAAAGCGAAAGAGGTTTTTCCAAATTGTATCCACAAATTCACAAAAGAAAAAAAAAACTGTTATTCCTACACAGGTAATAACGCAAAGAAAAGTTTAACGGCTCCCCGGTTTTTTTCTTCATATACAGCAGTTCAAACTACAGACTCATACACCCAGATTGTCTACATAACTGAGATACTACTTATCTTAAGCACAATTCTTCATTACGTGTACTTTTGAATTGAGTACATTTTACCGCTGATACTTAAACTTTTTTTTAATGCAATACTTTTACCTGTAAAGAACATTTTTTCCCTGGTGCCACTGGTACTGTTAGGATTATTTTACATATTCGAGCACCGCAGCCAGTGGTTGTTTAGTTGTCTACTGTTTTCCTTTCCTTTTTTCTTCTTTTAGGTGACTCCAAACATGGCTGAAACTCTGTTCAGATACAGGACAGACATTGAGATAATATTCAACATTATAGACAAAGACCATTCAGGTAAAAAAATATTGAATCTCTTTGAAGAAAATGTGTCAATAATTCAAAATGTATTCCTTACAGTTCAGTATATGGGCTCCATGTGTTGTTCAGGTCTGATCTCCATCGAGGAGTTTCGTCACACTTGGCGTCTCTTCAGCGCCCACCTGGGGGTCGACATCGACGACAGAGCCATCGATGATCTGGCCCGAAGTATTGACTTCAACAAGGACGGCAGTATAGACTTCACTGAGTTCCTAGAGGCCTTCAGAGTGGTACACAAACTGGACAACAAGGATCAGCAACTCAACGAAAAGATGGATGGAGAGAAGTATTCGTGAGGGGAAGAATCTGACTACTACAGCGTGGAAGTCCTGCATGATCAGCAGGAAGGAAGGAAGGAAAGTAGGAAAGCAGGGAAAATATGAAATAAGTTAGTATTTCTTAATTTGTTAGAACACTAGCGGAGGGGATCTAGGGATGGCAATGTCAATCTGTAGGTTGCTTCCCTCTCCCACTTTGATTTACAAAGTGAACAAGTGAAACATTTCAACAATGGTGGATGGATTTGCCATGAAACTTTGTAAAGACATTCATGTTCCACAGAGGAAAAGTCTGTAAGACTTTGGTGAACCTCTGACCTTTCATCGTGCAACTCCAGCCACCCGAAGTTTTCAGTAAAGTGAAATATATCCACATCAACCAGATGGATTGGCATCAATTTTGGTTCCAAGACGATGAATCCTAATGACTTTGGTGATTTACTGTCTTCTCATCTCGTGCCACCAGCAGGCTTTTTGATTGTTTCGACGTTAAATGGCGTGACGCACTTTGGATGGATTGAAATTTGACAGCATTTAGAAGGATATGTTGAATGGTGAATGGCTGCATTTATATAGCACTTTTATCAAAAGAGCGTAACAATTTGGGATTCAGTGTCTTGCCCAAGGACACAAGATGGAAGTCTGGGACATAAAGGTGCACAGGAAAGCCACCAAGAACACACACAAACCGCGACCAAGTCAAAAGAAATGTCTAGAAAAAGTCTGAAGCAGATGTTTCAGTATGTTCATATTCTACTTCACTCTGGCATCCTGCCCACTATAATTATCAAATGGTGAGAGCAGTAAAACAGGCCCAGGCATCCTGTCAGCCGGAGTAAGTGATGGGTTCAGATTTTACTGAACAACTTGTGCAGCACACTCACACAGACACACATACTTCAAACACATGCACACACTGTATTTGCAAAAGGAGTGAAGGGGAGAGACAAACTGGAGGTGTGGAGACATTTACTTTATGAGCTGATTGTTTTGGTGCCAGGATTCTTGAGTGTTTCCCTCTATTTTTGTGAAACTGCTTAAGTCTGAGTGTGCAATGTCGCTTTGTCTATTAAAGCAACAAGTTAAACTGTTGCTACTTACTTTAAAGCAGGTAAAAACAGCATCTCCCCATATACCTCCTTATCCATCTGTTAGAGTGTTTTGCGTATGCACCATCTTACCCCTCCTTCCTCCCATCTGCCCATCCTGTAGTAATCCCAGAACGCATCTCCCCTCCCCTCATTTTTAAACCTCTCATAATATACTACAAACTTTCCCTCTCCAAAGTACTTCTCTTTAGCCTCGCATCCCATCTGGGCGTTCAGATGGGGCTCCTGGCAGCACTGGTCACTCTGCTCTGCGTCTACGCTCCAGGTACTTCGTCAAGATCATTTTCATACTTGCGTGTTGTTAAGGGTAAGAAGTGTTTTGCAAGACATTCACTGTGAAACTGTCCTACAGCGTGTGGAGCTGAGGGTTGCAACAGTTTTAGACACTTGGAGAACGGGCAGACGTTTTTCCGTTACGGTGGACTGCTGGTGATCTTCCGCTGTCGTCCTGGCTACAAGCTCCACGGATACAAAACCAACAGCTGTGTGTCTGGACTCTGGTCCCGGGACACCCCAGTCTGTGTCGGTAAGGAGCTTTATTCATGAGCATGTACTGTTAACCTTTTTATTTTAGGATTTCACTTTCTGTTTTTGTGCGGAGATGCATTTAGAAGATAACGTGAACTCATTTATCTCAACTTTTGTTCTAGGTATTTTTAGACTTATTTTTGCTTATATTACAGTTCAGTTGAGAGGAGACAACAACAAAGGCTTAAAAAGGTCCCCGGTCAGATACTATTCTCCCTTTCTTTAAGGCTCCGGCTGCTCCAACCCGGGGCCGCTCACCCACGGGACGAGCAGCATGAACAAGGACGGCTCCTGGACAGTGTTCAGCTGTAACCGTGGCTTCCGGCTACATGGGCCCTCAAGGATATACTGTAAGGGCCACACCTGGAATAGCACTGTGCCTGTATGCAAAGGTGAGCATAAAAAAACTCTCTACTTGACATAAAAATATGCACATTTGCTTATCTTACTCTTCTCAAGATAGTGATTGAGTTTATTTCCCAACTTGTCAAACTAATCCTTTAAATTTGACCTTATAATATCCACTGTCTTTGTATCACATTGTGTTTATTCTCCTATATTCATTGATTCCAAAAAGCAGTAGGTAGAAGTTTATCACTGCACTGTAATGGTAACTAAGTATTTTTACTCATGTTTTAAAGTTGCTATACAAATGGACTCCCCCTGTCTTCTTACCTCTTTACCATTTGATCTTTTTTCCTCTTTTCTCCTAAGAGTCGGATATGATGAGCTCAACTTCAGGTATCGGTGTGCAAAAAACAAACGTACACCAGAACCTTCCGGCTGCCGTAGTTCTGAAGACCCAGCAACAATCCCACTACGACACCCTCGCTATTTCTGCCTTCAAAGAATCAAACCTCAAATTGAGCTTGTTGTCTCACGCGCCATCCCAAATGTCCAACAGTGAGAGGAGGTTTAAAGTGACTCACCCAAAAGTCCACCTTCAGCTGCATGATCAGTTTCCTGATTTTCAAGTCGAAGGCGGTGTCCAGACAACTCTGAAGGAGGCGAACGAAGCTAAAGGAGCAGAAACAGAAATTGGGAGGAATGTCTCGGAGGCAAAAGCTTCACAGGAGGAAGCAGAAAAGTTGGACGAAGATGCTAAATCACACCGGTCTACCATCCTCTCATCTACCTTATCATTAGCGTCAAGAACGGAACAAATGACATCCTCACTACCGCCATCATTCTCAACAGCCCATACACCAGCTGTCACTGCTGTCACGAATACTGCGCTGTTGAAATCTGCTGTTCCCAGGCCTGGCAGTGAAAAAGTGCTCAAGTTTAGAGAATCCATCACTTCCCAGGATGATGTGACTCCCTCTGAAGAAGTAACGGGCTCCTCACAAACTGCGGATGAAGACCAACAGGCTGAAACTGGCCCCCACTATCCTCCTTTGTCCCAGCCTGAGTCTGTGGCTAAAGAGGAGCCCACAGAGACTTCAACAACTTTATCTTCTTCTGTTTATCTCATGTCTACCCGTTCTTCCTCTACTTCAACACCTGCTTCCTCTGCACCCTCCTCATCACCCTCCATTCCCAGCTCCACGCAGTCCAATATGAAAACTGATGTTTCTTCAAACACCTCCGCTGCCACTGAGCCGAGATCTTATCCCGCCAAATACCACGACGCGACCTCCAAACCACCGCTGCTGACTCTGAGCCTCAGCGGACGACCCGTGTGCACGTACCCGCCTGTGCCCGCTCACGGGACTTTTTACTTTCGCAACGTAGAGAATCCAGGTCCCAGAGAGTACAGACATTACATACAGTATGCCTGCTACCCTGGTTATACGCTGGCTCATGGTGACATACACAGCTACTGCCAGCAGGGGGGCATCTGGAGCGGAACCACGCCTGTTTGTCTGGGTAAGTGGAGCCGCTGCTTCATAACTTTTTTTTGATTGATTTGAAAATGCTGACAAGGAAAGGAAAAGATTGCTTGTGGGTAAAGAAAGGGAAAGGTGCTTTTTTTTGTCTTCTTGTCTTCTTTGTCTTTTTTTTATTTAGTTTTCCTGCTGGAATTTTATATGATTAATGTTTCTTTATGTTATTATGGGATCCAGGCGCTGCCTACTCAACTTAGAATACATTATTATAGTCTCAGTTTTTTTGTTTTTTTTTCACTTTTGCACCTTAACTTTTGCACTTTAAAAGGACTTACGTTGGCAAGTGAAATAAAGATGGTTATCCACCTAAGATAACTGGCGGCCCGTCAGTGATTTCTGTTTGAAAACATCCCACAAAAACTAGTAAACTAGTAAAAGTAGAAAACTTTACATTCTTGTGGATTGCAGCTTTATAAGGGATAAATAATAAGGGATCAGTAAAAAAATGTATAGGCCTAAATGTACTATGTTAGCAGTCCAATTATATGCAGTGTGTCACATTGTGTATATATACAGTTTATATGTCAATAAATTAAATGTATTGAGTGCGTGCATGGGCAGCATTATCGAATATTAATGTTCTCAGTTTAAACCTGAAGGTCTGTAACGTATATATGGAGTGTGTTAGCTAGGGTTTCTGTTAGATCTTGTTTGTGAATGGCAACTCATTCTCTGATTTACAATAGTATGCCTTTTCATACTTAAAATGATCATTCGTACTACACCTTGAGTAGACGGGTAACTCTGTTTTTCTTTAAAGGGCAAAGTGTTTGTTTGTAATTTATCTATAAATCTATTCATTGTTCGTCGTATAAAATGTCAGAAAATTGTGAAGATTGCCCCTAAACAATTTACTTAAGCCAAAGGAACTTCTTCTTCTTCTTCTTCTTCTTCAGATGTCATGTTTTATCCAACAGTCCAAAACCCAAAGATATTCAGTTTACTGTCACAGGACACAGAAAAGGCAGAAAATCCTCACACTTAAGAAGCTGGAACTGGGTACTTTGGCATTTATGCTTGATCATAACATAACATAACATAACATAAGAGTTTCTGTTTTAAAGAAAAATCAGCTCTTCTGCTATACAGATCTTCTCATTTTGAAATGATAGAGCCAAAGATGATTGTGAACGGTACACGTGAGTTACAGCCTCTGCTGTTGTTACAGATTCAAACTGGGTCCCCTCCAGTCCTATACTTCTCTCTGATAATGCCGCACCATCTAAAAGTACTCGTATAAATGCTCAAATGAATTCATCTTATTGTAACTGTTGCAATGACCCTTGAACTTGTTAATTAATTCCCCTTGAATTGATCCTCACTGTTTGTCTCCAGAGTTGACCCCATGTTCAGTAAACAACGGAGGCTGTTCCCAGCTGTGCTCTCACTCCCAGCACTACAACCAAAGCTCCAACGAGACCCAGACCAGAACTCAGTGCACCTGCAAAACTGGATTCACTCTGCTGGATGACGGGCAAACGTGTCGAGGTGAAGCATATTAATGTTTTTCTTTTTCTTTTTTTCTTGTAACATTCTTCATGAATCCTCTGTGGACGCCCTGGGCTCTACCTAATGACAACACGGCGTGCACCGAGGCGTGTTACAGCACAACAGGGAATCTCCTTCCCATGTTTTATGCGTTTGATGTTTCACGGCTCACTGACAAGCATACAAGTGAGCTGTGAAATTTATGGCGGTGAGGTCACCGTTTAGCACTTTAAAGGCTGACATTTACTTTGTGTATTGTTACGAGTGCCTGCTCACAGACAACCTATCATTTGTGAGAGCCATCAGTGGATGGTGTTGATATTATTTTTGAACCGTGTTATTATCCGTGTGCACTCTGACTGGTGATCCTGTCCAGACTCTGTGGTTTGACTGATTATAGTTTAGTTTCAGCTTGTAAATTCCACTGCAATATAATAAGGCGTGTAAACATTCCTGTCCGACAGACATGTCAAAAAAATACGTTTATTTCAAAAGATCTAATTTTGCACCAGACTTTGTCCAAATGGTCTTCTATATAACAATTTCTCAAGTGTTGTTAAGTTTGACAAGAACTGTACTTGGGTACAATTTTGAGGTACTTTTACGGTACTTGAGTTTCAAATATATGCTTCTTTATAGTCTACCTCTACTTCAATACATTTCAGGGGCAAATATTGTACCTTTTATGCCCCTATATTTATCTGACAGCTGGAGTTATTTGTTACTTAACAGATTAAGATTTTACAAACAAAACATGTAATCAATGATAATATATACAATTTGATACTGTGCTATAGCTAAACCTTTCAACAGTATATGAAGTAACTAAAATGTGCTACACATCCACCAGCTGTAACATCAAAATGCTGCTTATGTGGTTATAATATTCCAGTAATATGCTAAAATATAGCTCTCGAAGGGACCATTCTGCCCAACAAGCAGCACTTTAATACTTAAAGTACATGTATCTGTTAATAGTTGTGTACTTTGACTTAAGTGAAATCTTCAATGTAAGCAAAAGGGTGTCTTTACAGAGCAGAATTGTTCATTTTACTTAAGTAAAATATGTAAGTACTTCTTCCCCCGCTGCAGAAAATGCAGGCATATGGAGAAATGTCAGGTTGGGGGAAATGGTGCTTTCCTAGATGGCAGGAAAACAAGGACCGAGCTTGATATACAAGCTCGCTGAGTCCTTTCTGCACATCCTTGTTTCCTGTCTCTGAAGAACAGGAAGTCAGAAAACATCTGCACTATGGTTTGCTCATTACAGGCCAGAACAGCAAGCAAACATGGAGACACATCAATGAGGTTTCAGATTCTAGCTTGATTCAGAGCGGCAGCAGAGATGAGCCGCTTTCATCTGCTGCTCGTTTCTTTCATCTCAGTGCAGCCTGGACTGCGTGTGTTTTTGTCAGGTCGACTGAACACAAGCGTGTGTTTTAATTAAACCTATGTCCATTCAAACCAGTGCAAGATATGTGTTTTTATGTATGTAATAACAATTGTTTGCATGTGTGTAGATTTAGATGAGTGTGTGGAGGGGCAACACCAGTGTCAGCAGAGGTGCGTCAACACATTTGGTTTCTTTAAGTGCAGCTGTGATGACGGCTATCAGCCAGCTCGTGACCAGACCTCCTGCACAGGTGTGTGTGTCTGTCTGTCTGTCTGTCTGTCTGTCTGTCTGTCTGTCTGTCTGT
>CALSCE010010649.1:2489535-2507062 GCA_943593645.1 Bovichtus variegatus
TGTCTGTCTGTCTGTCTGTCTGTCTGTCTGTCTGTCTGTCTGTCTGTTCATGTCATTTACGTCTATGAAGTGTTTTTCAACATCACTCTCCATCTTTCCAGATGTGGATGAGTGCCTGCTGCCTGCAGCTGTAACAGGCTGTGTGTTTGGTTGTGTTAACACTCCTGGGAGCTTCCACTGCCAGTGTCCTGCTGGATACAGCCTTCAGACTGCAGAGAGCCACTGCCAAGGTGAGGGGACACTCGCATAACATTACAGTGTAAACCATGTCCTGGTCTTTTTATGCATGCTATTAAACTCCCTTAAAATGCAGATAACTTACATTTGAGGTTGTTGATGGGTCTTTGTTATAAAACCATAATAATTACATAGCTTGTTTTAATTGCCATGGGTACACAACAACCTGACTTGTATAGTAACTATTATTTTATTTTGCAGCAAAATCATCAAATGTAAAAAAAAGTGTCTCATGTTTCCCTGCTTTCCCCTCAACTCTTAGTCTTGTTTTATAGTTTTCACGACAGACTCCAGAGGAGCTGTATTCCAAGTAGGTTTTACCCTTCACAATAAAAAAAACTAATTTTACTTATCTTTTCCAGCCCGCCCTAAAAAAAAGTTGTTCTATCAGTGCAACTTTGTCCCAGTGCCTTTACACTTTTGATAATATGAAAATAAAATATGAAATAGAAAAGGTGTAGACTTAAGCTTGGTTGTCTTTTCTTTTCTTATCCAGATATAGACGAGTGTGCGGTTAATCAGGGGCTCGGGCCGTGTACGGAGCAGTGCCACAACTCCCCAGGATCCTTCCGATGCTCCTGCTCGTATGGTCACATCTTAGCCGGAGACGGACACAGCTGTATCCCAGAGTGTCCACCGGGGTACAGGAAGCAACCAACAACAACACCTGAGAATTCAACCGCACAAGCTCTTAGGGAGGTGTGTGTAGGTAGGAAAAAAACATGAAAGCTGAAGTTATACCTCGTATGTCCCTATTTTTCTCCAAAGAGATCATCAATATATTTCTCGGTGTGTCCACACAGATATAAATGAGTGCAAGGAGGAAACGTGTGAGTGGCAGTGTATCAACCTGCCAGGCTCTCACCGCTGCATCTGCCCCAAAGGATACACACTGAACAGAGATGGGCAACGCTGCAAAGGTCAGTGGGGTCATTCATATAAATGGGAAAGTTTATGTGTAAATATATTTACTGTACTTATGTATACCGAGTGAGTTTTGGAAAACTCTTCACCACCCTTCCTCTCCTGCAGACATTAATGAGTGCAGTCGGAAGAATGGAGGCTGTTCCCACCTGTGTGTAAACCAAAAGGGCGGCTATAAATGTGCCTGTCCAGCCTCCCATCGTCTCTCCCCCTACAGCTGGAAAAAATGTGTACCAAGGACAACAGCAAACACTGCTGGCTGAGCTGGAAGGCACCTCCGCAAGTCAGAGACATCCTGCTGGAGTCTGTACTGTTTCTTATTATTAGCAAGTATCACTATTATTTTGACTGACATTGGCCTCATCTTCAGATTGGGGTCTTCACAACCCAAATAAACCTTGGACCCATGAAACTGGCTAACAGCACATGGCTTTTGATAAGAACTCCCAGTGAATGGTTAAATAATAAACATATGAGCTGTCTGTCCTGCTTGTTAAGTAGATTTCAGCAATTTCTTCTTTAAAACTGCATTTTCAGATTTATTCAGAAATGACATAATGTAATTAGTTGATCCATTTTAATTGTTGTATTTCAAATGTTTATGTTGTGTATATGTTGGGAATGAATAAACATATAAATGTATTAATCATAAGCACTGTTTATATCCATCAACATAATTAATGAAATTGTTCATCATGTGTTGACGGATTAAGCCCCGCCCCCAAAGTTACTGTTGCTATGCCTGTCAAACTTTCCAATCTATCACTGCAGAAGTTTACACTTACTAACAAACAGATTTGCCAATGGAAATTCATAGTAATATGAAACAATGCGCCGTACTGATTTGGACACTGAGCTTGCATTCTCTACACAAACCTTAAGGAAAAGCCAAAAACTTTTTTTCAGCTGTTATCCAGCAGTGGGTTGTATCTTCCAAAGTCTTTTGGTGAACCTACAGATCTCTGCTTTCTGCCCAGAGTGATTGTTTGTTTGGGGAGAAAACATTTAAAATCTAATATTTCCACAGCCGGCCTCTGAGCTCTTCTTGTTCTTTGCTAATAGTAGATTAAAAACAAAAAAAAGTGCTTGTGATTATTATAGATTCAGCCTAACGTGATAATTCTCTGTAAATTCATCACTATTAACGACCCATTTCATAATTCACATTGTCAATTGATACATTGTTATTGTACAATATCGATTACAGCCACAAGTGAAATTAAGTCCAACCCATAGAGCAACAGCTCGAGCTCTGATTGGCTAGTTGCTGTGTGACGCAGTAGCTCCTACTACTGCTAGTGTACAAAAGGATATGTAGCAAACAATAAATAGATAAATTATATACCATTGTTAGACAAATTATTTTATTATTGCATGAACATACTTTGAAAATATCATAATAAATATGTTTCTAAATGAGTGAAAACTGAATTGTTAAAAATAATTAAACAGGTCTTTGAATGTTAAATAGGAGACCTGTTATAATAGTGAAATAATATTATTGTATACAGTTTTTGAATTCTCTATTTCTGTTTATAGGTTTTAGGTAAATGGAAATATTCCAGGGTTAGGGTTATCATTAAAATATCAACATTTTGCTGTATCCTGCCATTTTGCTTTCAAAATAAAAGCACTGGGATGAAAGTTGTTTGCAACCTTTTTTTTCCTTTCTGTGCTTCCCAGACTTACAAATACCTTATTCAACATACTCCGAACCCCTCTGGTACTTTACCAATATCTGGCTGCTCTTCCATTTCATTCTTTCCATACACATCATGCATATACTATAGTTTTATGATGCATATATCTTACTGTATACATATAGAACAGTACTATGTACTGGTATTAAAGCATAATTCTACCCAAACAATAAATGTATCTTCACTGTCAATAAATTAACAAACCATCAATATGTTGAGGTACATGCAACATTTTGACTTGCCATCAGTAGCAAAACCTTGGGATGTCAGGTACTGTATATGCAGACAGATGAATTAATGTTCATTGATTGTACAAAACACATACACAAAGATAAAAACATTGTGACATTCAAGGAAAACTATTATTCTTGTTCCCATACAGGTTAATAATGAGACAGAGACAGAAAAAAAAAAAGACTAATTATTTGAGGTAAATAAAAATGTATGTGCACAACCAATGTTTACTCTGATAACTGCCCAGGCTCAGTATAATTATAACATATGACATATTCAGTCACAAGACAGTTTACTGTTTATATAAGATTCTCACAAACAACACCAAGAGCACAGACATGTGCTTATATCGCAGCAACTAAATGTACATAAAATGTATGTTAGCAAGTCCCGTAAACACACATTCGAGCAGCATGTTTAAGTAATAAATAAGTTGAGAGTCCAGACTCGACAAAGAATAAATAAATTCTTATATAGTGGTTTGAAATCAGCTGCCAAGGCTATGATGTTAGATTAGTGTATGAGAGCTACAGAGTGTAGTGGAGAGTAAATACTCACAAGCACCACAGGAATTGTATGAGCTGATAATGAGAAACTTTGCGGGCTTGAGCCAGATGAACCTTTACTTATGAAACATGTCTCTCCATGTGTTCAGTCTGCTTTTTCACTGCATCAGGCAGCTGGAGCTTGGTAGGAAGTCTTGGACATAAGTGATGGCTGCCTTGGACAGGTAGGTCATGGTGCCATAGCTGCCACTGGGGGCGCTATCGTAGAAAAAGTTACAGATTCCAGTCGCTGGGTCCTTCTCAAGGAAATAATCACTGGCACTGTGGGTTTCCTGGGGATGCAGAGGTAGAATAGAGTGAATCCACATGTACAGATACATGAACATTAGGGCTGCAACTAACGATTATTTGATAAAATCGATTAATCTGCCAACGTTTTTCCGTTTAGTCTATGAAATGTCAGAAAATAGGGAAAGAATGTACATCCCAGTTTCTGAAAGTCCAAGGCTGCGTCTTTAAATGTCTTGTCTTGTCAGTCCAAAACCCAAAGATATTCCATTTAATATGGTATAAAACAGAGAAAGGCAGAAAATCGCCATATTTGAGAGGCTGATAACAGCATTCCCTGACATTTTTGCATATTCGATTCGATTATTAAAATAGTTGGCGATTAGTTTTCTGCAGATCGATTAGTCGACTAATCGTTGCAGCTCTAATGAACATCCTTTCAAACTAAAAATGTATATCTTCCCATCAGCTATCTTCGTACCTGGTCACTGAGGAAGAGGTCATTGGCCAGATGCAGGATGCGGTCCACGTGGATAATGCCACCGATGCTGTCCACGTCCACGTCGGCTACCAGGCCCAGAACCATCATAGTCTCCACGAGCAGCTGCCTGTACTCTGGTTGAGGGACGTGATTCAGGACAGACTCCACCTGCACCGCAAACTTGATCTCTCCCTCCGTCATCTACGCACAAAAAAAAACATTTTAAACACACACACACACAGAAAGTCCTAAATCCAGGTTTAGTGTGCGAGATGCTACCTCTCTTGTGGTAGAAGAGGGCAACACATATCCATCGATGGACAGGCCGTGGCACTTCTGCAGGATCTTCCACACCTTCTGGTAGAAACCAACCGGTACTCTGTTGATAGCTCCATCCAGCCTGCGCCTCCTCAGCCACTGGCCTTGTCTCTCCTCCCAATGCAGCTGTCCATCTCCTGGACCGGGGCCCACTGGGGACAGGATGCCACTGGGGGTGGAGGGGCTGCTGCAGCGCTGCGTGAGAGAACAGGAAGATCATTTTAGAACATATTTATTGGATCACTTTACTGATTTCAACCTTATCTCGATGTACTTTAAATGTATTCATTCTATATACCATTAGACGTGTCAGTAGTGTCTGTATCACACAGTTTTCCCACACCCCAGTCGAGCACTGATTGGTGGAGAGATACAATGTACTGACAAGAGTAATAGCATATACTGTACAGGTTTGTCATACCATAACAAATACGTGTAAATAAGGTTGAAATATTTACCATAATCTCCATCTCTCACTCTCTATCTCACACACACACACACACATACACAAAATGACACTCAGTCCATGCAATCATTCATGCAAATTGATATCATGCTCTATCACATTTGGCGAAACACTTCAGCAGACATATGAAAGGACAAGGCTGGTGCTATTGTATGTTTGAGTGTGATCTACAATTACTCTACATAGAAAAAAACAATAATGAATTTAGCCTATTAACAGGTGTTCTAATATAGCGTATGCCTCCATTAATGGTTGTTGAAGAACATATAAGGGTTGCAATGAAGGAATATGTTGCCCTGCTCTATGTCCCTAATATGTGTTTTTAAAAGTGTTTGCATAATAATGGAGATCCATGCGACATCTACATCCATGCTTCGACTACATGTATAATATGTGTTAGCAGGATACATTAATTGTTGGTTTGGTCTTTTTAGGACCATACTAAAAGGATAAAAATAACAACAGCCTTAATATTTTAGAGTCCACAGAAAATGTGGATTGAATGAGAAATGCTTTTCTTATGAGTCGGCTGAGTGCACACATACATTCGAATTACGGCGAGGACAAACCAAGTTAACAGGAAGCAGATGAGGTGAAATGGTTTACCGTGGAGCGAGGAGAAGTGACATTGCTATTCAAGGAAAGACCGCCGCTTAAGATCTATACATGGATATGGATGACAGAGAAAAGTTTGAGATGGTTCTCATACTACAGTCATGATGACACTGCAGCCACACGGAGATGTTTGATCTGTAGAGTGAAAAGTCGAATTCAACTCGCTCAACCAGTGAGAACTTTTCTACATGACAAAAACAAAGGATGCCATGAAATAGCGAGATTCTATCATGAAATGAGTTATGAGTGTGTGCTACTTTAAAGCATCTTAATAAAAGGTCTGGATTGGTTCAGGAGCTAAAGAATTTGTAGGAAAAATATTTAAAATGTAATACTTTTTCAACAAAAAAAAAAAAACCCTTCTTGACAGAGACAATTAGTGTACTGTGTGATAAGAGTAGCGAATCATGTTCTCCTACTGGTATGTGATGAAGCGAGAGTTGTTCCAGCTATGGAGGGCGCTGTGGCTCACACAATGTTAAGTATGTATGAGCAGGATTTAGTCGGCGGTTTGGTTGTTTAGACTGACGTTAGAAACATGCTAAATATTATCAAACCCAACCCACACTGAGAGGCCGAGAGTCATCCAGCTGCAACCAAAAGCAAGAACACTGTTACACTATTCGATAGATAGATAGATAGATAGATAGATAGATAGAGAGAGAGAGAGAGAGAGAGAGAGAGAGAGAGAGAGAGAGAGAGAGAGAGAGAGAGAGAGAGAGAGAGAGAGATAGAGAGATAGATAGATAGATAGATTCACGAAACAGCACATATTTACAAAGATACACCATAAATATTATTCCGTTTTTTTTCTTTTTAATTTGTGCTTCCCACCTGTTTTATTTCACTCTTCAGCTTGTGTATCCCTGTGCGCTCAGTCTTGGTGGCTCCAGTGTGGCCGAGTTCATGGATGGAGATTGCAGGACTAGTGGCTGTTGACTGGATTGGGCGCACTGATGAATAGAGATAAGAAAGAAACAAAAAAAAGCAATTGAATACTTATTCTATAGCCTATTTTCAGACCTCTGAATTACTGCCAACTTCTAATTCGGGTAGTCAACAGCCATGCAAAGTGGCTCTGTGAGGCATTTTGAGCTAAATGCTCATACCAATATGCTAACGTGTTCACAAAGTCAATGCTAGCATGTTGATGTTCAGCAGCTATAATCTTTACCACGTTCACAGTCTTAGTTTAGCGTGCTAGGATTTCATGATTTGCACAAAGTACAGCTGAGGCTGATGAAAATGTCACAAGTTTTGCACGTATTCAGTAATATATCAAAGTATTTAACAAAGTGATATTTTAGCTTGCTGGTTGCGCTCGAGGAAAAGTCAGGTGATCACCAGAGTCGTTAGAATACATCGTCTGGAAAACATGATCACCTGTACGAAGTGTAATTAATACCACCACAGTGAATACAAATAATGTAAACAACAATTCATCTGTGTAATATACTATATGTTCTGTAAAAATTGGGAAATTCACAGTATATTGTCATTTGCCTCTGAAGAAAATTGGTCACTAAAGTTTCCCACTAAAAACTAAGGGTGCAAAACCCTCCCATAAACACTCACATGTATACTGTAAAAACGAGGAGAGACGTAGAAAAAGGAAAACACTCACTGCTCCTCTCCACCCCGAACTCTTTGCCACTGAGGATGTGATGCAGCAGGCTTTTCATGCCAAAAGGACTCAGACTCATCAAACTCTCAGACGCCTCTTCCCCTACAAAGATGATACACATTTTCTCCTTCTTCACTGAGCGGGGTAGTTTATGTGTGTTTACAGTTGAGTGTGAACGTGCTTGCTTTTCCTACCAGAGCAGTGCAGGCTGCGGGCCAGCTCAGTGGCCATCACTTGCATGATGAGTCCTATCCTGAGCCGGAGCATGTCCCCAAACAGAGCGGGCTGGGAGCGCACGTACATGGCTAGGTACACCATGATTTCCTAATTGACCAACAGACAGTAAGGTTAGCGTCTGAATAAGCCATGAGGCAGTCCGAAAGGTTAAAGAGTTACCTGTGTGAGTACAGCTATACTGATGTCCTGACCACTGGCTTCATAGATGAGAGTGTTCAACTCCTCGGGAGGAAGAGGACTGAAAGGAAACAGCGAGGAAGAAGAGTTGGTTTATTGTGTGGGAAGTAATTTGGCAAAGCCTTAATGTGAGCAGAAAATCTCTTCGGCCGCACCGGTTTTTGAGAGTAATGACTTACACTGTGATGACTCTTTCCCTGGGCTCAGGAGGAAGACCTACAGTCAGCTGCTTGTGATGAGAAATCAGATCTGTGCAGGCCTGAGGAACAGACAGATACTGATGTTATTTATTGTGAAATGATCCAAATGATCTGATCATTTATTGATTTTTGTATACTTTTGTTATACACAAGTTATTCAGCAGGTATTCAAAGTGTTTCTCAGAGACACTTCATCATGGTGAGTATTAAAGTCAATTTTCATTTTAAACTACAGCTCTTTTCAATAAAAAAAAAAAAAAAAAAAACATATATTTGGCATATTTTAAATGTATTTTTCACATTTGTCATTGTAAATTTGTGTTTTATTTACAATTGAATATGTTATGATGCAGTTTTTCCAATGGCCAATAGATGTGTTAAGAGCCTTTCTTTATTTTGATACATGAACAAGAGTTCTTTCTAGTGATTAGTCCAGATAGAAGATGGCAGGAACATGGTTTGATAATGACTTAGCAATGAATTGTATATATTTGGGACCTTGATGTTTAGATCAGGACGGATTCTATACGGGCAATTTAGATATGAATGAATGTGTGTCCGTTTTATGTTTCGTCTGAAAGAGGAGTAGGTGAGGAGGAGAAAATATTTTCTTTGTGAAATGGATCCTTGTGAATTTAAGCCTGTGGAGTCTGTTGCTACAGATGGAAGAAAACTTCCAAAATAAATAAAGACCCAATAACTATTATACTAGAGTTTTAAAAACATTCTTGGATGGGGTATTTGTATTAACAGGTCGTACTCACTGAGACATGAAGAGTGTCTGGTGCCTGAATCTTTTCAACTGACACACTTGTATTAAATATTAAACAAACTCCAGGCTTCAAAACATCCTTTGAATCCCCTCTGGGTGACATCACAGACAAGTGACTCAAGTTAGGATCTTCAAGTGCCAGATCTGACCCGGGC
Source organism: Bovichtus variegatus (assembly GCA_943593645.1). Lineage (NCBI taxonomy): Eukaryota > Metazoa > Chordata > Actinopteri > Perciformes > Bovichtidae > Bovichtus > Bovichtus variegatus. The sequence continues at coordinate 2,498,470 of CALSCE010010649.1, forward strand.
CATGAGTTGGGCCGGGTCCACAGGTCTGTTTAGTATCAGGTCTTACATTTTAGCTTTATATAGGGCCAACTGTATGTTGCTGACAGTGAGCTCTTCAGTTTAAATAACGCTCTCTAAATAGCTGCTAATCCGCCCAGTTGTCTGCTGTGATAGAAAAGGACAGCGCCTTCTCACTGACCTCAGCGAGGACCTCCACTCTCTTGCGTAGTATCCCAGAGATGTATCTGATGAGTCCCCACTCTTTGCAGGCTCCGGCTTGTTCATACAGCTCCTCCAGCAGGAAACGCACGCTGACCCCGCCCTGCCCGGGACCTGAAAACTCCACCAGCCAATCAGCTCCTCTGGTCATTGGGAAAACAACAGCTCGTTACAAAGAAAAATCGTTAATTTATTCGTGTGCCAACACTGACAATAAACTGTGTGTGTGCCTAGCTGTCTCTATGTCCGTACTTCATTATGTAAAGGATGTAGAGTATGTCGGCCTGGTCCTGCAGAGTCGGACACTCTTTCAGCTGCCTCACCAATGCCGCAAAGTCCGTGTTGCCCTGGGAGTCTCGAGGCAGGTGCAAGTCAGCAGCACTGTGGGGCTTGGGAGGGATGTCAGTGTAAGACAAATACACTTCAGAGCAACAAGAAGGTTCTGCTGCGCCTACCTTGTGCTGCTTTGCATGTGCGCCCTGCTGAGGATGAGCAGGAACTTCAAGTAGGTTGAGAGCTTTGCGGCGTTTGCTCTTAACAGGAGTCACAGGCAAATACATGGTAGACTCTGATATACACAAATTAAAACAACATATTACAAAGTGAAACAAGAGTACTTTTGAGATGCTGACAATTGACTTTTTACTTTTTTACCCCACACGAGACTTTCTACATTTCCCTGTTAAGCCTGTGACAACCCCAACACAATACGCTTTTACTTTGCTGTTTTCAACATCAGATTAGAGTTGGAAGGTGTAAAAGAACAAGTTGAGTAAGAGGTATCACATTTGAGGAAAAAATCTAATTGTGTCCCTACAACTTCTTGTCTTGGGGCTGCGTTGAATTGTGTGTTATTAAGTCTATTGTCAATCAAATAGGGTCTAAAGTCTAGATTACAATAGTCTATTTAGTCTAGCATATCTTTGTTGTTGCCAACTACAGGGAGATAAAAGAGATAAAAGTTGCATAACAAACAGAGTGTTTTTTCTTTCTTTTTTTTTGAGAAAAAACTTCTCATCAGATAATATTTGAAAAGAAAAACAAACTCAAATATACCAACAATAACCACAAACTCAGATAGAAATCTGTTTCCCCCTCGACTTGTGTTTCTCCATAATCCACCATAACCCAAACTCAGCCATAGCCCTAAACCAAATGAGTAATTTCTGTAATTCATATAGCCTAACGTCAGCCTAAATTAAGACCTAACCACGGACAGAAGCATTACAGGAGTCACTATTCAAAGGTGAAACAGACTTTGGCTGCTGTCAAATAGTTATTTTTTATGCTTAGGAAGGTTCCCAAAGGAGCAAAATGACCCAGAAGGATCTAATTGGCCACCATGATAAAAGCTGGTCAAATTGCTAAGGAAAGGTGCTTCAATGGTTCTTTTCTTGTCTCCTTAAGCATAGGGCACACCGGACCATAATGCCGCCCCACAATTCCATTGCGGCAGTCCCACGTCAATAACATCTGCTGTCGCATAACTACGTGGCTTTGTGTTAGTCGGATTCTCTTAGCACTGCAGTTTTCTTTCCTTAAGAATTGTCCCTCACATCTTTCTTGACCTCGATAAAAAACATCATGAGGTCAAGGAAAAGTGGTTAGGAAAATATATAGGACATCATTTATATTACTATATTACTATATTGAGCGCAGCCTTGGATTGAATAATTAAACTCCTAATAACTCACTGGGCATGTTCATGCCCTGGACCTGGGCCATAAAGGACAGGATGTCTCTGGTGGTGTGTTCAGCACTGAAGACATGGTGCTGCCCCCTCTGGATGGGAGGAAGATGGCACTTGGTGGTGGTGCTGTGGAGGAGCTGGGTGAGGTACTGGTCAAACTGGTCTTTTGAGCCTTCTGGAGTTAAAAACATACAAACCATTACTTACAGTTCAATCAAATAGGACTGAAAGGAACACAGACACACACACTTCAACTACCTGAGGGCCCACAGTTGTTGTATTCCTCTCCATATTCATAATCATCCTCATCTTCCTCCTCATCCTCGAGTAGGCTATCATCGTTTTCTTCATCCAGGAAGCTGAGGTGAGTGTGGAACGAAGTGGTCTGGACACTGGAGAGGTTGGACATCTGCACCCTGTGGTAACATCCATACAAAATACCCACACATGCAAAGGAAGAAACACATACCGTCACGTGACAGACATGTCAACACACTAGTCGTATGATGTCCTGTGTTACAGATGGAAACAGACCTCGCTCCAGCAAAATAGCCATCTTGTAGTTTTCTGAGGGTCGCTAGGATACACGGATCAATCGCATCTACGTCTTCCACTGGACACAAAAAGTAAACAAATGCTGTGAAGTGCAGTGAAATAATTTGACAAAGTAGCAACATGGGAATATACAGTACGAACGTTCAAGATTAAAGCTGCATACTTAGAAGCAACATATTAAATGTAACCCAGATTATTGATCGTTGCAACTTAATCATGTCTAACTGTGTTGTCTCACGTCCAGTCATGTTTTGGATGAGATTTCTTGGGTTAAGAGCCTTATTACCCAGCATGCTGCGGGTGATGGGGAAAGTGAGTGTGGGCCGTCCTGTCATCCTCCAGCAAGAGGAGAGATAGGCCAGCTCTGTTCGTAACATCTCCACAATCATCTGGTTGTCCAGTGCCAGGTAGAAATGGTGCTGATCCAGAAACTGGAGCACAGAAAGAAAGAAACCAAAGTATTAATCAGTAGTATTCATTACCATACATACAGATTATGAATCGCACAACATCTCAAGCTAGTTGTACCTGGGGGGTGAATATATAAGAGCGATTTCTGATCTCGTAGAATTTGGATGTTCCCAGAACTCCGATGTGTCTGTAGGGCCTCCCGCTCAAATTCAGTTTCTTGCAGTTCCCTGTGGCGATGACACAGGATGTTAGTCATCTTATTATTAACACACACACACACACACACACACACACACACACACACACACACACAGTGCTTGTTTACCCAGTCTGACATAGACATGGCTCAGGATGCGAGCAGGCATGACCCTAATGGGCAGAACCTCTGACATCGTCTGGACGTTGATCCCATGATCGCTCAACAACTCCTGGATCTCCTCCGACTCTGCTAGAACACAAACTGACGCACACATATAAAAAGGTAAAATACAAAAATACATTATGTCCTGCCTTCAATGAGGAAATCTTTATAAAACAGTCTTTAACGTTGTTGATTTTTTTTTTTTGTCGTTGCGTGTGAGTCTTCCTTTTTCTTTCCCCACAAGTGGAGAGGATCTAGGAAAAGTAAACTTCCCTCTCCATGTTTAATCCATGCAACAAATGTGTTTCAATGGAGTGTTGATTTCTTCTTTTTTCTTAATTCCTGTAACTTATTTTCCCCCTTTTTTCTGGGTTTCAACCTATTTTTTTAATACAACTTCTGGGCTCATATTTCCCTCAAACTAATGACTGATAACCAACCTTGTACCACAACATCTGGCTTGAAGTTTGTAGAGAATCTCCGGTTGAGAGGATCTATCTCTCCTGGTGCTAAAAAACCCTGCAAAGAAAAAGAGAGACAGACAGAGAGGGCAAACTATTACTGCAAACGGTGGCAGTGGTTTACCTGTATGTGTGTGTTTACTAAGGAGATGTCTTCTGTATGGTTCCATTGTCTGCTGAAGACATCAATTTTCCTCTTTTTTACAATACAAAAATCTGCATTTTTCTAGATTTGTGACATAGATAGTTGTCACAGAGATAACAAATAGCTGCCGAGTGTTGCAAGCCAACATAAGAGGTGGTGTTCAAGGGCCCTGTGAATACCTCAGCCAGAAGACAGCCCAAGATGTAGAGCGACTGTCCCCACATGTGTGGCAGCTGCCCCATGGCCATTCTGTCCACTGAGTGAGGATTGCTGTACTCCTCCTCCACCTGTCAGACGCAAACCATGTTCTCATTCTCATGTGGATTTTAACTTGCTCACAATGACAATGCTCGTGTGCTACTATGTTCATCTGGATTTACATGTAGAGTGTTAGCATGGTTTATTTATTTGCACTAAACATAAAGTACAGCTGATGCTGATGGGAATGTTGGTACTCTTGCAAGTATTTGGTCAAAACGAAGTATTGGACACATTCATATGTTGACCTGATGATGGCGCCAGCATGCTGTTAGCGCGGCTGAAAACCAAAATACTAACTTTAAGAATATGTTCAAACTATTTTGTCAAAAATAGAATAAATCAAATCAAGATTCACTGCAGATATCACCACTACAGGTCACTACAGGTAGAAGCATAAAAGAACGGATTAATGTACGTTAATTTTGTTCAAAACACCATTTTTGTCATGTCACCTACAGCAGGTTCAGTACTAAATGCCTCCACATCTCTTCAGAGTGGAGATGTGACCTGGTCTGCTCATTTGACAGGCAGTATTCTGATTAATAATTGTTTGACTCTAACAAAAACAGATATAATGCAATACAATAAAATCCAACTGAATATCTTTTATCCATGTATGGAAAAACGGTCCTGCCATCTTCATGAAACACTTCATCTCATATCGCTCATGTAGCTCCTTCAGGCTTTGTCAGACCATGCAACTAGAATGTCACTAGACTAAAGATGCATCTGTTATAAGGGTCCTATGGAAGTGGGATACCTTGTCACTAGGCACAACATAAAGTTCAGGCAACAGTTTGATGCCATTCTTCCCTCTGATCAAAATGCCCTCCAGTGCCTCCCGGTACTCCTGCACCTGTGCAAAGCCCACATTCATTTGTTCAATATTACATCAGCAGCACAATCCATTCAAAGTGACTCCATGACCAGCGTGTTTGGTTTTATCACCTGAACTTGATCTCCGGCAAAGATACCGTCCAGGATGAGATAGGTCCAGAAGACGGGCCACTCACATTCGATATTCTCAAACAGCTTGAGCTCTGCAGGATCGTAGTGCAGCCGAGATGGGTCCTGGAGAGAAAACAGCCAGGGACTTATCTTACAACAATAATATATAATTATATATAATACTACGCCACCTATGACATCCACTCAAAAAGTCCACTTCTTCTCTCATTTCATACTTTACATGAGTGTTTATCTGTCACACCAACACTTATTCTGTCCCCGCTGCATGATTTCATGATTTGTAATTATGAATCCCAATATTTTGATTTTCAGTTTATATAATATCCGACCTCTTTAGGACAACGATATCCATCCCTGATGAAGCGACAGCAGCCATAGCGACCCTGAAATTACACCAAAGAGTGAGACTGTTAGCATGCTGAAGGACTTACATGATGTGCAAAGAAAACAGTGCAGCGTAAAATACTGAATTGTGCAGTATTTCTGTGCAGAGTGTGTTTTGTCTTGCGGAGACTGTACCTGCAGTTTGCTTATGATTTCCGACTTAGTGATGGCCACCAGGTCAGCATCCTCAATGGCAAAAGCAGGGAAGGAAATGACGGACAGAAGACCGGCATCTATCTCCTTTGAAGTTGAGGCTCTTGGCAGCATGGAGCACAGGATGGACTGAGGGAAAACACACACAGACATGCTCAGCAGAAAGAAGGTGAGCAGACACGTTGATGAGATGGCTGAAGGCAAAGCAAGCGGTACCTGACAATGTTCCACCTCATCAGGCAAAACATGGATCACTGACTTCGGCCCTCCATGGGCACCAAAAAGATCCAGCTCATCTATGGCCTCCAGAGCTGCCTGCACAACACCCAAACACACACACACACGCACACACAAGTCAACACACATCCATGCACAAACACTTTATCCAACACTTACCTCTGTTGGTCTTTATGTATAGTATATCATAAATGCTGACAATAATAGCATGTACCTTAGCAATTCCTACAGAGCTGCCATTGAGCTCGGGGATGCCCTGGTTGGTCTTGTCACCTCGCTCCCACATCCCATAATCCTTCAGGGGGGGGATAAAAGGTAGTGACATCAAATTCTGCAGTCTCTGTGGCTGCGTTATCACATTTTTGAAAAGTACTCGCTAATAAATCAGATTCACGATGGAGCAGAACCAAAGGTATTGACTTATTTGTATTCCACAGATTCTTCTTCCTTGTCAAAACCTGGGGCCTACATTACCCAGAACTCAACTTGACATCCGAGAGTGTTATGCTAGTAGCTGCTAATGTAGCCCAAAGCAGAGATGAGGACAAAGCTACAGTAAGCTCACTCCTCTCTAACTCCACACCCCCAGATTTGTAGTCTTCAGCTCCAAGCGACCACAGAAGGCTTAATACAAACCTTTTCCACCCATGCAGTCGTACTGCCCAAGACTTGTGAATAGACTTTAACGTGCAACATGCCCCTTTAGCTTTTACTCTGATAATTTCTCTCAGACAACTCCCCTGTGTGTCAGCCTTTACCTCTTGCTTTCTTGTAACCAAACCTTCCAGACCTCTGAAAATGTTACTCACCGCCACTTTGTAGGCAGCCTCTATGTAGAAGACCATGTTTTGGATAAAGGCCACCTCATCCAGGTTTGAGATGATGCGAAGACCTGCGTGGTAACGTGACACAACTCATGGTTAGGTACTTTAATTGTCCCTCTCGAGGACCTGCAGCGCTCGCCACAAGGGAAGCTGACCAGGCGTCTTTTTTGATACCATGGCAAATTATTAAATCAGTACCAATAGTATGCGTCTTTATACCAAAAATGAGAAAGAACACAGAACACACAGAAAAAGGCAACAAATATAAACACCCCTCTGCGTCACTACTGCACCTGAGGCTGTCATCTGTGCCAGCATCAGCAGGTAAATGGAGGTGGCGTCTACCTGGAGATGGCCCCACTGGTCGTCCCCGACCACCGTGGCACAGGTGGGAGTATCGTATTTGGCATGCAAGCAATCCGTAGTACTCTGGGTGTGTTTGAACTTCTCCACCTTGGCCACCTGAAGACACAAGAACACGCAAATATGCATACACGAAACACACACATACACACACACATATTTTTCTGTATTTTTGATGGCTTTTAACCACTAGAGATCAGAGAGGAAATCAGAAGAGAGAGATGGGCGATGACGTGCAAAACAAAAAGATCCCCGTCATACAGATTTCTGTATACAATTATTATTTTTTTATTAAATTGAAACATTAATTCACAGCTATATAAATCATAAGAGCGTGTTTGCGTGCACACTAGAATCCCACTTATGCTCCAAACCCTGTTATTGATCATATGCAGGACAAAATGCTGACAGTGAAAATAATGAACTGGTTGTTAATAGCCCTGTTTACATGATCAGAACATTATAAAGGCTTCTGATCACGGTCTGCAGTTTTTGACTCCTTAACATCCCAGTGAGTCTCCAGAGTCATTTCTTTAGGCCTACTGATGATGACGTCTCAGCAGCAGAGGATGATTTGCTTTATGGCTCCGCAAGCACTGCGGCATTTTAACACTCTGCTGTGAATTTGGCATCTTCATCTTATTTCCAGTAATAGAAGAAGATGAGAGTAACAAACAATATACAATGTTACTGCAGCCAGGTTTTCACTATCACGTTCACTACAATATGTCTATAAACAACATATTGTTAATCATTGGAAAGATGTTTTTCTGACTGACTGCACATGTCGCCGGAGTTGGACGCTGTTTGCATAAAACGGTCTGTTTAAATACTACAGATAACACATGGTGGTTTCTCAGAACCAGAACATGGGCTTATCGGGGTTTTCTAGCAGGAGTTTGTGATGTTTAAATGTGTAAATACAAGTGAACATGCAAACAATTAATGTGTCTTACCTGTCTCATCATGCACTGCAGAAGTCCCTGCATCAGCTTCACCACACTCTGCCGACCAACAACAAAATCAGTAAACTACAATAATAACTGCAATTAATCTTTCTTTTTTTTTTTTACTAAATATGAGACATTGTATTCAATTTTTTGATTTATTGTTGATCATTAAATCTATAAAATAACTCAAAGTCACAAGAGCTAAAGGTGATGTTTTTCATTTGTTTACTTACTCTGACTAACAGCCAAAAATACTAATCATGTCATTTGGAATAATATGAGGCACATTTTCAACTTTTTGAAGTTGTAACCAGCAAATTTTGATTTTGATTTTGTCAAAATTACTTTAATTTCCTACACACCAAATTAGTTATTTAAATAATCATTTCAATCAACTGGCTGATTAATTAACTCTTTTAGCACTGACTTCATTCTTTTAACAAATAAGATCTGTAACGTTTTAAATAGTTATATTTAACTGTAGCATACATGTCTGTAAACTAATCAAATGAGAATCTGATGCAGCAGCACACACCAAAGGCTTGTAACTCCAAACATAACAGGTAGAACAAACAGGCACTGGGTAAACATTAACCCTCTCTCTCTCTCTCTCTCTCTCTCTCTCTCTCTC
>CALSCE010010649.1:2507462-2527836 GCA_943593645.1 Bovichtus variegatus
ACACACACACACACACACACACACACACACACACACACACACACACACACGCCACAAATCGTCACATCCGGGAAGCTGAAGCCTGTTTAGTTTTGGTAAACAATTTAAATGTTTAATGGATTTTCAAAAGAGTGCATTTGATTTTTTGCCAATTACTCAACTAGTAGTTTCAACTCTAAATCATTCAATCTGTGTGATGATTTACTGTTGAAAGTATGTTATTATTATATTGTCCTAGAAATACTTGTATTGAACATTAATGCAATAGAAGGGAGGGAAGGATGCAAATAAAACATGATCAAAGTATCATGTCTCTTATCAATGAAAGTAAATGTGATGTTATGTTGGGTTAGTGCTTTAATAATACAGAAATGTATGTGTTCTGGTTTCAGTGTTTGGTTGAACAACCTGACACTTTGTCCCCCCCTCCTCTGAAACCAAACCTACACATTGGCATATTCATGCTTTATAAGGAAAGTTATCACTGTGTCCCTGGGTCACACTTTTAAACTTAAACAGCTGTTGACTGAGAGATAAAGGTGCATAGTTTCACAGTCCTCAGTCTATTCCAGGGGCTGAACTTTGCTCACACATTGCTTTTTTCTATGCAGCTCAATCTGGTTGAACCTGAACCTGTACAGGCCTTTCTGCAGGAGAAAATGGAGGATTTCATTACAAAATTACAAAAATCAAAACAACAAAACTAGACAGTGTTTCCATGAATGAAAATGCAGTATTTCCATTTTATGTTACTTTATACTTCAACTCCACTACTTTTTGGAGGCAAATATTAAACTTTTTACTCCACAACATTTATTTGACAGCTTTAGTGGCTATTTACGTTGCACATTCAGATTATAGGCTATACTTGTGGGACAATTTACTAAATAATTTGAAAGAGTGAGAGCGCTCCATAAACGAGTCAAAAGTCAATAAGCAATGTGTGCTGCACAGTACCAACATAGTGTTCTTGGTAAATTCCACATCATACATTAAGCTACCCATTAATATGTAAAGTAGTTTAAATCAGCCCATCTTTACCAGCTGCTACATTAGAATGATGCTTATATGGTAATGCATCAATAATTAAAGTCCAATGATATAATATATAGCATTCTGAAATGACCAATGCTGCATAATCAGTACTTTTGAAACTTTGTTTGATGCAAAATACGTGTACATTAACGTTAAGCAAATGCAGGACTTTTACTTCACCACGGTGCTAATGACAATGCTAATCCTGTATCCTGCCATGTATGTCTGGACTCACCTGGTGGCACAGGATAGTCTCCTGGACCAGCCTGGCATAGCCATCCAGCCTCACTCCCGAGTTACTGCGGCTCCTCATCCTCACCGATCACTGCGCACATAACACAACAAGTTACGTCTGAACAAATATACAGCACTAAAGGTTTGCTTATCTGTAAATATACAACGACTAAATGTAGATGAATCCCTGAGGTAACTTACCAGGCAGTGGTGCATCCTTCCGGTCCTGCAGCGCGGGTTTGATCAGACAGCTCGGCCGCTCTGCAGAGGCTGCTGCACGGCTACAGCCTGTTAGCTGAGTAGCATCCAGCTGTTTTTGACGACACAAACATTATCGTGACACTCACACGCCTGAATTCACACACTCGGCGCCCGGTGAGTCAGTCGGTCAGTCCAAACTGCTGGAAGTGTGGAGTCAGGTCAGTCTTACAGGCGTGAGGCTTCACAGAAAGAGAGAGCGTGCAGAGTTCATATGTGAGCAACTGTACATCCATTCTGAAAAAATACATTATGTTCTTGATGTTTGAGTGTTTGACGACAGGGGGCGCCACGTGACCTGCTTGTTTCCCCTTCCAAGGTGTCAGGGCACAACCCAGATATGAATAGGCAGAAAACTTCCCCATAAAGTTTAATTGTTTAGCACTATTACAGAGGGAAAACACACACACACACACACGCACACACACACACACACACAAGGCAAACAGCAACAGAAGAGAAAATGTATTTAATTGATAAAAAAAAAAAAAAAAGAAGGTATTTACATATTATTTTAGGATGGCATTTAATAAACACAGCTGCAGTGGTGGAAGAAATGCAAAAGTGATTTCTGCCAAATGTGCTTAGCTTTAAGTAAGTGAAGTAAAACAAACAGCAAAAGTACAAATGTGCAACTAGTAGTTACATACAGTCACATGTAAGTAAGTAACCTATTACAGTACATTACCATACATACAATATTTATTCCCTGCTCTATATACACATTTTACAGTAACAGTTTTGACAGTGACAGAATTGACACTGTATCTAAGTCATCTGTATTTATGTATTTTTTTAATTGCTACTTGCCTGTTATTTTACCTCGTACCTTTGTCTTTAATTGCTCTTGTATAGTTCCTAATTTTACTTCTATTCTTATTCTAGTTGTATATACCTCTTAGCATTATTTATTTATTCTCACTTCTCTATTTATTTGTACTTATTTCTGTCATTGTGCTGCTGCAACACAATGTAGGCTTATTTTATCCTATCTTAACTTGATGTGTACATCACTTAAATGCTGCTGCTGGTAAATTTGATGCTAATTTTCATTAGTATATATAATTAACATGTGAATTTCCCCCCTAAGGACCAATGAAGGTTGGCCTTATTTTAACCAAAAAGAATACATTAGAATACATTGATTGCTTATCAGAATCAAAATCAGAATAAGATTTATTGCCAAGTACATTTTCACTTACAAGGAATTTGTCTTGGTGTTTGCTGCATACAATAAACATAAGAGGAAATAAAATACAGGCAGAGTACTGCAAGCGTCAAGAACATAAATATAGAATAGAAACATTTCAAAACAAACATGAAAAATACACTATATAAAATACTATAATGTATTAGTTACTTTCCACCGCTGGTTTTTAGCTGTACCTGTATGTGAATAAAGGTGTCATTTGCTAGGGTACACTGTGATGTTTTCAGATTATTACCAAACGAAGAGAAGTGAAAATGATTAGTGGTAAACTTTCCGAGCAGGAAGCGATAGCTCTGTGCAACGTAGCGAGTAACGGCACTGGAATAACGGAATCTTTTAGCCAATCAAATTCCATAGCTGTGTCTTGTTCGGCCAATCACAGCGCCGCTCACTTCATCGTTGTCTAACCAGCAACCACCATCCGCTAGCTAGTTTAGCATCAGTCTGGATGAGAAGCTAACCTGCAGAGACACATACATATCTGCTCACTCTCTTTGGTTATGTATTTCGCTTGAATTTACTAAAGTTAGCAGTCGTCCAAGTGACTAAATCGAAGGTAAAGATTCGTGTTTACTTCTCGTGTCTGCTTTCGTTAGCTGGGCGTCGCGCGAGGGGGCGCAAATGACACATAACGTGTTGTTGATTTTAATGTGTTTCCATTAAGCAAAGACAGCTAAAACAAGCTAATGGAAGTTTGTGCAAAAGCCTCCTGGGCGTTAAATTGAGCACATACAAGATACATTTGATCAGACAGCTAGGTCGTATTTCCCTCGAATAATGCACGTATTTCCTGATCGGGCGTTTCTTAATTATTCCATTAAATGTACTGAATTAACTTTCTTTACATGTAAAAAAAATAGCACAAATGTCACACGATTGCCCCTCCGTCCCTTTACCTCTATACTGTACCTTCCTTGTCTCTAAACATTGTAAGTGTATCTCTTCTCTCCCATGGATAACTCTTAACTGAACTTCCTCCATCAGATGCAGTTCATGCTGTTGTTCAGCCGGCAGGGAAAGCTGCGCTTACAGAAATGGTATGTGCCTCTGTCTGACAAGGAGAGGAAGAAGATCTCCAGAGACCTGGTCCAGACCATACTGGCCAGGAAGCCCAAGATGTGCAGCTTCTTGGAGTGGAGGGACCTCAAGATTGTGTACAAGAGGCAAGTGAATGAGAGAAGTTTAAATACAGTACATACAGACAAACATGCAGCAGAGATCATCTGAAGTCACCCCCAAAGGCTTTCAACACAAGCTCTCTTTGGTTCATCTTCAGTTTTGTCACTCCTCTGATCTGTGACTTGTTATGAAACGTACTTCTTAAGAGCAGCAGGCTTCATTTAGATCATTTAAATCAAATCTATTCAAACCAAATCAATCCTGCAAAAGCTGCGTACCAGCTGCTTTTCATGAGATATTGCAGCTGGCTTTAACGTGTTGAGCCGACTTTTAAGTTTGTTCTATGAATCAAGTTTGACTGGAAATAGTGGTTGGACATAATAATCTTAACTCTACTTACTACTCTTTTCCAGAGCTTTCATCTGCATCTCACAGTATTCATCAGCAGATGGGACTAGTTGTCATGGAGATGGTTTAGTTGTTATAATGTGACCTACATATAGATCTTCAGTGACATGATGACAGGTAGTTGTATTTGGGGGAGATACTGCGCACATGCAGTTTCTCTGTTGATGAAAACTGTGAGATGTGGTTGAAACTCCTGGAAAAAGATAGCAAGTGACCCTTGAGATTATTTTGTTAAACCTTTTTAAACATTACATTACAGGTCATTTAGCAGACACTCTTATCCAGAGCGACTTACAGTGAACTAACTACAGGGACAGTCCCCTGGAGCAGCTCAGGGTTAAATGTCTTGCAGGAGCTCAATGGTGGCAGACCTGGTGTTGACCTCACAGCCCTCCTCTGTTCTATTTGAAAGCCTGACCAGTAGACTACTGGTCTAAATAGGCTGCACTACAGTTTCTTATGAGAGGCATTTCAGAGGATGATCTTAGTAATGTTTGGTGTGCTACATCACTTTTGTATCTGTGGTGAATTGTTCGGGTTGTTAATGAAAACAAATGATTCAGAAATGATGTTGTCAAGAACTGAGATTTCTGGCATTTAGAGCTCACCTTCTGGTGTGTGTTGAAAGCCAGAAACACCCCCTCTCTAATAGCAACTGCCAACATTGGAGGACAATGATTCAAATATGTAAGGAGTGCCTGATTTGTGGCCGGACCTATACGACTGCTGAAAATACAAAAGTCACATCTTGTGTTCAATATAATTAACAAAAAACGAATAAACAAAGACAAACAACAGTGACACGGTGCTGCAGCACTGGAAGATGTGTTTTCTTCCTTCATGTTGATAAACACTGAGTTTCCTGTTTATTTGGTACATTGGTATAAAAATCTAATGCCGTACAATTTAATTTCCCTGCAATAAATCCTATCAGTGTAAAGGTTACGGTGTCCTTTTTTTGTTCAGAGGTGTTCAAAGTTATTGAATTTTTTATATTTCTATTTGATGGAAGGGTTTAAGTGGCCGGATTGTTTAAAAAAACGTATGGCTTTCTTGATTTGTTTATGTCAAGGAACACAATGATGTAGCCATAAAACCTTAAAGATACACTTGTTATTCAGGAAGTAAATATAATAGAATTTTGACTTTCAGAAAGACCAGCTGTTTTGTGACTGCAGCTGAGTCCCTGTACTTTCTTTCAGTACATAAGCAGACCTGAGTCTGGACAGTGAGCCTGATTACTACTAACTACATTGAAAACACTGATATGTTTCTGCTGAGGGCAAAAGCACTATCAATACACATCACCGCCTTGTTAATCTTTTATTTCTTTCCTTTATGTGGTAGATATGCAAGCCTGTATTTCTGCTGTGCAGTCGAGGATCAGGATAATGAGCTGATCACCCTGGAGATCATCCATAGATACGTGGAGCTGCTGGACAAATATTTTGGCAGTGTGAGTCTCTAAAACGTCACCCATGTAACATGCTGATTGATAGTGTGGGATGGAAAATTACTCTGCAAAAATCCATCCAAGGTATTCAGTCATGACAGGATCTCCTCTGATCTGCTGCTGTTTGTGGTGTTGTGCCCTCACAGGTGTGCGAGTTGGATATTATCTTCAACTTTGAGAAGGCCTACTTTATCCTGGATGAGTTCCTGCTGGGCGGAGAGGCCCAGGAGACGTCCAAGAAGAACGTGCTGAAGGCCATCGAGCAGGCTGACCTGCTGCAGGAGGTACGCACAGTTCCATCAACAGATAGTATAACCCATTCGACAGACTAGCTAGTGTCAGGTGAACAGTACCTCTGTTAACCTGCGAATGATTTTCTCAATTAATCGATTGCTCGGTCTGTAATATGTCAGACAAAAATGTTCACAGCCCAAGTTGATGTCTTCAAATCATTTGGTTTGCTGGACAAACAGTCCAAAACCCAAATATGTTAACTTTACTGTCATATAAGACAAAGAAAAGCAGCAAATGTCGACATCTGAGGAGCTGGAACCATCAAAAGTTTGGTATAATTGCTTCAAAAATGATATACATATATAAAATTCTAAAAATAAATAATATAAACGACTCATCGATTATCAAAATTGTACTCGGTACATTTTCTGCCGATCGAGTAATCGCTGCAGCTCTAACTTGGTGTAAATGTAGAATTAATTTCACTTGGCAATGGTAATGTTGAACCAGACAAAAGAGTAGATCTAAGGTGTCGGGTGTATTGCTTGTTTTCACCTTGCGCCCCTCCACACCTGACGTCATCTGTTTATTTTAGGCCTGCAGCGCTTGATAAATACCTCTCTTCCCTTTGTGCCAGTGCGCTAATGCAAGTGCTGTCCTGCAACAGAATCATTGATTTTATTTTTAGCAAGGCATGCAGTACTGTTGTTATAAGCACAGCTGACTGTGCAGGCCTGTGCTGTTCCACACAATGCAATTATGACTGTGCTATGAATGATAATATGGAGCGGTACAAAATGTAGGACCGCAAGGAACATTTCTCTTTCTGTTCTTCCTTCTGCAGGAGGCCGAGGCACCGCGGAGTGTTTTGGAAGAAATTGGGCTGACATAAATCATCAGGCTGCAGTTCCTTCGTCCAGATGCAGATTTGGCAACTTCATGTCTCTATCCTGTCTTCTCTTGTTTACTGTGTCAGTGTTGTGTGTGTGTGTATATAATCACCATCTATGTACTGTATTACTCTGTCATGTACTATCCAGTAATGTCCTTTAAATGTGGTGCCAACCATGGTTTTAATGTCTCCTATGTACAATCTCCCTCCCTGTATTTTGCAGTACTATTAGCATACATCACACCCCTAACTTCTTAAAACTCCAGAGTACAATGTAGCGACGACATGAAAACTCCAGCATCATATGAAGATCATCTATCATCACTGAGTGCAGTGTGTTGTTTGGCTTAAAGGACTTTTAAAGGTGCTGTTGTAGCCACAGTCGGTGCTTCTCATGTATGAGCCTCACATTCGAGTCACAGAGCATCCGAATTAACGAAGAATACTCTGCGATCTGTGAAAAACCCAGAGGGTCGTTTAGATAAAACTCTTTCTGAACTAATATTCCACTGCACATTAAAAAAGGTTTTTAACTTGTTTCTTAAGAGCAAAATGTTAATGCATTATCTTTTGTTTAACATGAAATAATGCAAAGAACCATCAATATAACAGTAGAACTAATGATAAATGTTTTAAGTTTTGGATTAGCATCTTTCGATCAGAAAACTGGCTCAATTGGGGAAATGGGTTAAAAAAAAAATCTTTTTTTATCATGTAGTGGACGGAATATTGTTTTATCCAGATGGTTAGAAGAGTCTTTGAGGACTTTAGAAATACCTTCAGAGCAGCAGTAAGTAATGACCTGGGTTTTTTAAAAGATCATTGGGTATTTCTTTTTCTAAAGGTCTGAAGCTCCGCTCTGACTCTGATGTAACATGCGCCACCAAAGGGGCCAGTGCTGTGGGAATCACTGACACTGTTACAATCACACGGGTCAATTCAACACATCAATTAAGTGAAATTAAACAATTAGCCATTATCAATATCAGTGTATATGTTATGTAGGTTTGTGTAACTTTGTGTTTGCCGATTCGCCTCCAGAAATGAACCATTTCAAGACTTAATTGTTTACCTTTTTTGCTAAACAGGAGCTGTTTGTTTGTAATCGTTTGTCCTGTTGTCTTAATTTTTCGCAAAATTGACTTCTTTTCCTGGCAAAAACATTTGTTTAACATTGAAGTTCGTATCGGCCTCTGGAGATAAATCTTAGATCCGTCTCTCCCTTAGTCTTAGATATAAAAGAAATGCTATTTTATGTATACTTTGGCTTAAAGACTAACATATGACCAAAGAACACTGTGTTTAATCTTCTCAATGATGTCTATGGAAAGCTAACAATGCAGAAAAGGGATTTAGCATTGTTTGACAAAACATGTATGTGGGGGCTTATAGGGCCACAATATACCAGTATTATGTAATTATTCCAATCCGTTTAGGGACAGGTCTATGCGGAGTTTCTTTATAGATTTGGAACGTAAGAAGATGAACTGCACATATCAGGGTACATCATTAATGTTCATCACCGTCAGCTTGTTCACTTGTCAGTAGGATGCAGGGAAACAAGCCAACAAGTAATGAATAGATGCTCATTCAAACTTTTTATCTGCATTCTCAAAACCACAAAGTGTTTTTGTTGAACATTCATACAGAATTACTTAACAAGTTCATCTTTGATTTGTGCAAAAGAAATCACTTTTTGTATTAAACACTGCCAACACAGTTGCCAACATTTTTTTCTTATATTTGAAAGTTATTAACAATAAATGTATTAAAGAAAAAGAAAGAACCCCCTTTTGTTGATATTGTTTTTACTCTGCAGCAATAACCATGTAGTACCGCCGCTCCAGTGTTCAATAATTAAAGCAACATTAACCATTTTACAAAAGCAAAATATTCACATATGTACATGTTGGTGACGGGTGCCAACTTACTGAATCACTGCTTAAAATATGTCATTTATTCTTCCCTGTACCGTCACAGTTATAAGGAGAAAAGCAAGAACACATTCACACATTTTGAAATGGAGGAGCATCACATGGCATTTCTGAGTTAGACTGTTCACTTTTCACCTCAGTACTAAACATCTCACCGTCAACACATGGACTCTCATCCAAGTCGGTGTGTTTCTGAAGGACCTCCGTTTCATCCATCTCCTGACACTGACTCGCCGCAGGCAGATTCTCCACCTTCTCTTCCTCGGACTCTTTCTCCTTTTCTGACTCTGCAGATGAGGTCAGCCCATCAGGCAAATGGCTCTTCTTCTTGTGCTTCTTCTTGCTCTTTTTCTTGCTCTTTTTGGATTGTTTGTGGCGGCGGCGTGTGTTGGTTTCTTCATTAGCGGATTTCTCATTTTTATCTGCTTTCTTGGGGCTCTTTTCTCTATTTTGTTTGTTTCTTTCTCTGCTTGTGCTTCTGGACCGTTCTCTCGCTTTTCCCTGAGTGTCCGTATCTTTGTCTCCACTGTCTCTCTCTTCACTTCTGCTCTTACACTTGTGATCCCTGTCTTTATCTCTACTCCTGTTTCTCGGCCTGTCCTGCTCTCGGTCTCTACTTCTACTCCTCGACCGGTCTCTACTCCTGCTCAGATACCAATCTTTCCTCCTGTCACTGTGTGTGGATGACCGTTTATCCTCTCTGTGCTGGTGGGAGGCCCACCTGTCTCGACACCTCTCTCGACTCCTCTCTCTGCTCCTGCTCCTCCGCCTGTCGCCTTCTCGTCTGCTGTGGGATCGCTCCGATCTCGGCGGGCTTCTGCTGCACTGACGTTGCCTCCACGATCGGTCTCCGTATCTCTCTGAATGCCAGCCGTCTCTGCGACTCCCCCTGACGCTGCGGTCTGGTGACATGTGCAGGTCCCTGTCGGCCTCCCAGAATTCATTGCCAGGGTTTCGAAACACATGCAGGAAGTTACAGTGCTTCCCTTTGGGGCACTTCTGTCTGTCAAACAATCCTGAGAAATACAAACAAGATGGTAAATACATTAAACTGAATGTTGTCTCTGCAGTAACGTCTCTAAGTGAAAATGCTTTTCTCATACCAGAATGAATAACTCACCACATATAGCATTCTTCCACCGTGTCACAGGACACATCTCACAATGAAGCTGCCGGCCTGCGTACCACCTCCCATTGAACCTGATGATGGCCTCTTTACACTGCTCCTCTCTGGACGGACAACAGAGGGCGCAGTGGACAAATAATGAAGAGGGTTTTTTTTTTTTTTTTTTTTTAAACATTAAAATACCTTACGGAGTAATTACTTGGAAAAAGTTGTGGAGCGGTTTTGTGATGACTTACGTGTCAAATTGAATGTAAACATTTCCTCTCAGGTGTGGCTCGTAATTGCAGCTGACCTAAAAAAAGAAAGGTATCAATTAAACCAAATATGCATTTTTAGTGGTAATAATTTGATCATGTTATCCTTAACAGTGAAGTTTCCGGTTGTGTTTTTTTTTTTTTTTTTTTTAATAATGGAAATTTGGAAAATGGAATTTTGAAAAAGTCAAAAGGGATTATATCTTCAATCTTCCTGACATCAGTAAGAGATTATTTAGACCAGGGGTCCCCAACCACCAGGTCGCGGACCAGTACCGGGCCGTAGATTATTTGGTACCGGGCACAGAAAGAATAAAACTTTTTTTTGTGTTGGTCATATTTATTGTAAAAAATGTTATGTGTGATATTAAATATATTACAATGTGATAATAATATAAATAAAGTGCATAATATAAAATGGAACAATTACATTTACATTATATATGTAATAATTAAATTATACGTTTTGCACTTTATTGTGTTTTGATATGCCTGCCCCCGCGGTCCGTAGAAAAATTGTCTTGCATGAAACCGGTCCGTGGTGCAAAAAGGTTGGAGACCGCTGGTCTAGACCATTTCATATTTTTAATAGTTTTGATTTTGTAGCACACCGTAATGGTGATCTTTTTACAATTTCCCAGGCAAAAGAAAAACAAATCTTTCTTTATACTGAATTGAAAGCATCTAGAATGAATGTGACATATACGGTGAGTCCACATGTCTTTAACTTGGTACTTCAAGACATATTTGACATCGAGTATATTTACACAAATAAGGTTGCTTTCAGAAATTTCACAATAAAATCAGACAAAGCATTTATTGTAATAAACTGGTTGCTGTAGACTTCTGTTACTCTGCAAATACATGCAACAGGTCAGCGATCAGATTTATATTCTGAAATCATGTCTTACTTATTTAAGGTCCTGATCTCATCTTACCTTGAATTGCACCACCTTGCCGACACTCTTTAACTCTGGCAGGACGTCCTGGTAGAACTCGAGGAAAGTCTCCTGCAGCTCCTCCTCGCTGTGTTCCAAACAAGCATCGATGTCGTAATCATCGCGGCGCGACTGCTGCATGCCAAACGTTGTGAACATACCACGGATCATCAGAGTCGGGCTGGCTGTGGGATAAACGTGCTTCCGAGAACATCTGGATCCACAGAGACAGAAGAGAGAATTTACTAAAATATGAGGAAAGACCTTTTTTAATGCCCCTGTACATCTATTCAGTCAGCACTCAATAGTCCTGTCTAAAGAGAAACAAATAGTACCTGTCTCCAAATCGGCATGCCCCGGTCTTCAGGAAGAACGGACAGTTGGCTACGTCGCGCTCCGTCCCAAAGTTCTCAGAGCTCTTTGTCACAGGAGCCTCAGGGTTCATCCACGGTCCTCCATTTTCTAGCTGGAAGTGTGAACATGAACAAAAATGTATTTGCTGTGTAGTATGACTGAGATTAATGAAATGTTGTGCAAATTATACATTTCATGTACCTCTTACCTGATACAACATGAACATGATAAACAAAATATTAGCTTTAAAAACACATAACTAAGCAGTTTGATTGAAAACTTTATAATTTGCTTATGAAAAATTTGTGACTAAAATTTGGACCGACAGGATATATTGCAGTATAAAAAACTAAATGATCAGTTCTCGCTGGTTGAAAAAAAACTATGTAATAGAGAAACTATTTTTTTAATTAGTGCAAACATATCTTTGACATGTTCATTATGCGTGAAGTTTAACTTAACTGGAAAATATATATATACATTAAACTGAGTTGCATGCCATTAGGAGTAGGATACACTACTTAAAATACCCAGTAACTTGGGAAACCCAGGGAGGTTTTCTGTGGATTTTCTGAAGAAAAAAAAAATTGTATACAAACTTTGAACTACATATGTACTTTGGTAACATAAATAATGCTTCTTGACAGTTTTTTTTTTACCCATGACATTCATGTGTGTTTATACCTGATTTTCTGCTTCATCCAACATTTTCTGAACGGCCTCCTACAAATGGTGTAAAGACACGGCTGGTGAAAATGTGTAGAGGTCAACATACTGCAGAAGATCTGTTACTGTGTGTTAAGACCACACTCACAGGGACTGGCATTAAAACATTTCTGGACTCTTGGAAAGCAATTTCACAGACTGTTTTCACACAAAGTAAAAGATACATCCTTGTTGTGAGAGCTGAAGGTGCTGTTAGGGTTTTTCTCTTTGTGTGTATCTTAGTTGAGGAGTTGGACGGTTGCTTGTGCCACTTAGTCAAGGATTCTTTTTTTTTTTTTTTTTTTTTTTTAAAGAACATGTACAACGCAAAAACACATTTTACAAAAGAAACATGATTACTATATGATCATCTGGATCTTCCATTTTGGATGGATGATATAAACAGTCTTGATTAAGTAGAAGAGGATATATTTCTTTTTGTTTCTATCCTCCTGGTGCCCGTTTCACCTCTCTGTCTCGCTTGTCCTGCTGCTTCTGCTCTTTTTCTTCTTGTTCTTTCTTCTGCTGGGCCTCCCATTCCTCCTTTATCATCCGCTGTGAATATAAGAAGACATAAAGCCTGTCAATATTAACATTTTATTTATAATAATCAAGCGGGCTCAGGTGCGCCCATCAGTTAGCCAATTAATCAACACAGCAGCCATTCCCAATTGAGGGCAGTAATCTCCTGTGTCAGGCTCCAATTATTCACATAATTTTTAAATTGATAATAATGGAATAAACTCCTGAATCAACTAACCCCTACAGTACATCATCAGTGTGAATTCATATACATCTGTAAGCCTGCTACATTCACATGGTGTAAATGTGCTTTCAAAAATTGTCAAGTTGTTAATGCTCTCTGTGTTGAATACAAACAGTATTTTACCTCCTCCTCCTCCTTTCTTTTCCTTAGAGCCTCCTCCCTCTCAGCCCTCAGCCTGAACTCCTCCTGCGCAAGCCTCTCTCTTTCCAACCACTCTTTATGCAGCCGCAGTCTGAGAAAACAAGCCAGACACAAATCAAACACAAGGAAGATTAAAAAAGTAATAATACTGTACTAACAACGTTTCTTGTGTCATTGAATGTGCAGCTGCAAGACAGCAGAGTGACAGTCGTATTAACCTACCTTTCCTCCGCAGCAACATCATTGTCCACATCCTCTTCATCATTTCTTTCCTCTTCTTCTTCTTCGTCCTCTTCATGTGTATAGCTTGCTCCATTTCTTAAACCTATAACAGAGTAAATGTTGTGGTTCATCTGGCTAATGGTGTAGCTACAACTGTAAAAATGACAAAACACCAACATAACAGCTATTTTCGTACCACATTGTCTGGCTTGGGCGAGTGCTTGGCGTTTCTTTTTTCTCCTCTCTTTCCTCAGAGCAGCCCTGCGTTGCTTTTGACTAAAGAGAAAAAGATGACATTTGACACAAAATCAGATCAGAGGACTAGAAAAGTGTGGCTAAACCATGTGCTCCTGGTGGGTGCAAAGATTCCACAGGGCATGACCCGTTTGAAGGTTATTTCAAGTTTTAAAAATAAAATAAAAGGGTTTAATTTCTTTTTCTTCCGCTTCAGGTAATTATCATTATTGGAAGCTTGCTTTTTTTATTGTTCGACCACAATGCAATATCGAGTGGTGCTCACAGTATGCTCTGAACAGAGACAAACACACTAAACTTGCCTACTATAATGTTTGCTTGTTGTCGTGGAATTCAGCCGATACAAACTATCGTAAGAGATGGTGAGATATTAGACTAAAAAGAAAGGTACTTAATAGAATAAGTAATATTGGAATTCTTTATTCTTGCAAGAAGGAACAACGATGCAGAGGGTCAAGCAGTCTGCAGCGAAGTACAAAGTATGGAGATTCTTCTTCTACTTTTATAGTATTGCTGACCACATTCCTGAGTCAAGACACTTTCTACAGTAGAGAACAAAGGGATCGAAGTGATAAGAAGAAATGTGATTGGGACCAGAACTCCATTTGGTCAGAGTTCCTGTTTGTAAATCATGTCAGAGGTTAAAGCCATAAAACAGAGGAGATGAGTGTAGTGTAGGAGCCCCTCTGGGGAGGGGCAGTATGTCCTTCACTAGATAAACATTTGACCCCCATACAGTTGCTGTCCTGGTTACATCAAAGGACATACAAATACCTTGAAACTTAATATAACAAGTTGAAGTTACTACAGTGTGATGAAATTCTCCATTACATTGTGCATAAATCATGCAGCATTGCCTATACATATCTTTATCATTTCACCTTTTTACAAGCACCAAGATTACTATCAGACCATTTAAAGCAGGAACATTTAGACATTTGGCCTCTTTGGTTCCACAGTCAATGAGAACACTCTCACTGGCAGCATTTTATTTAATATCATGGTCCACAGCATACACATGTAAAAATGCAAACCAAAGAGTACGACAGACACACTTTGGGAACCACTGGTCTAATGTAATCAAATACAATCCTGTAATAGGTGGACCATTAGGAAGCAGAGTATATGCTGAGACTTTATTACAGAGCTGTTGATTGATCAGCTCTACAACGTTATCACAGTAACTTGAGACAGTCGTTTGTGTTATTAGTGCTTTAAAAGGGCTACTGTGTAATTGGGTAGTATTACTCTGGGAATAATCCTAGGTATATACTAACAGCAATATGGTCTCAAAATGACCAGAATGTTAAAAACATATTTCTCAACTAAATGTAAGATTAACGATAACTAAAGTGTTACGTTACGTTGTACTTTGAATTTACAACATTGTACTTACGTTTTTACTCTTTCTTATGGTATTGTGGTCCACCAGCTAGACATTGTTAGATCATCAAGTTATCTCGACATGATTTAAAGAGTGATACAGACCTTAACAAAGGAGCAGACGTCAGTGGAGTTGGTGCTGCCATCACAGCTAACGATAGCTAGCGGTAGCTAGTTAGTTAGCATGTTTAGCTAACGTTAGCCCTCATTATTTCCTCTCGTCCGCGTTTAGTTTAAGAAAAAAACATAAGACTTAATATTCTCTGAGTGGACGAGTTACTTCCGAATTAGATTTGGGATGTCTGAGAAATGATATAATTAAATAGTATATGTTTGTTATAAACTATAACGATTAAGCTACATGCGGAGATGTTTTGAGAGGCAGAGAAAGAGGCGGTGGTGCAACACGAAGTACTTCCGGTTGAAACCCCCGAATAACCAAAGATGCTCTATAACTAACTCTATAACTAATGCTCTATAACTTTCTAAACGGTTTCTGATTAAACTGTCGTTTTTTTTTATTTGAGAAATGTAGAGATTTGATATATTGTTGTTTTAACTTAAGTTGTAACAGCAGTCCTGAAAATATATATCCAATATCCATATTTTTGCACTTTAGTGAGTGACTAAATTCTACTGATAAAATACAGCAAACACTGAAAAAGTGTGTCTTCCTCTGAATTACAAGCGTAGTTTATATATACATTTCATAATTATAGAATAATATAATCTATACAATAAATGTAATCATTTGAATGTTAACAACAAATGCAGTATTTGTACTAAATGCTGAAAGGTTTTTCCACTTGTCAGGTCAAGTCAATTTTATTTACCTTGTCCAATGTTACAAATCACAAATGTGCCTCAGGGGGCTTTACAATCCGTACAGCATACGACATCCACTGTCCTTTTCAACCCTCTTCGGTTCCCAATTAAACCCTTTAAAAATAATCTCATATTCTTTCATTGTGACTAGTACCTGTACAAGTAATTCTGAATATGACAATAACTGACCATAAATGGTTAAATTTCTATCTATTGTATACAATGTAGTCTATATTATTTAACATGTATAGACACATGGGAATCATTTCTTTATTTACTTTTATCAACCCATTAGTAAAAAGGCACTGCACAGAAACCTCAGTGTCAACAACAAAGAAAAAAATTAACAAAAATATCAGAACAAAGAGTATTGTCAAGTTGTTTGAATCCCATACACAAATCTAACAGTGCTTCTCTGCTCTGTAACAATGTATGTGCCTTCTGTTGCTTTACATATACAAATACACTTTCATTTAAAAAATGTATGTTCACACTTTCAAAATAAGCAGCAGAACATACATGCTAGATGACACAAACTCTGTTTGACCATGGAGTATTTTGTCATGTTTCCAATACCTCCACTTAGCCCTCATTAAGGTTAAAGGTGGCAGCTCCCTCTCCAAAAATAGCAACCGCTAATAACTGCAAACAGAGAGCAGTACTTTGCAAGTTCTCCAGCCTTTTATTCAAACATCCTTGACATCCCTGGCACTCTCTCACTCCCTCTCACGCTCCCTCTCACGCTCCCTCTCACGCTCCCTCTCTCGCTCCCTCTCACGCTCCCTCTGACGTTCCCTCTCACGCTCCCTCTCACATTCCCTCTACCTCTCTTCCTTCTCCCTCTCTTTCATTCAGTCTTCTTATCTGGCGTTGGTCTGAGGAAGAAGGCAGGCCTAGTGCGGCAGCGATAGCACAGAGCCTGAGGCACCAGAGCGTACAGGATGTTGACCAGCAAGAAGACAGGCTGACCGTCAGCAGGCACTCTGTAGGAGAACGGTGTCCGTGTGTGAAGTGACGCACCGATATGAGTGAACTGGGCCTGTGAAGTCAAGCAGAGAGTGGGAAATGGGAAAATCACAGTTAGTAGATTCACACTAACAGGGACAGTGTTCTCCTAAATTAATTAAAGACTTCACATATTTTCTACATTAAATGTTGCTCCTGATTTAAAAACTGTTTGAAGATGATGTCTAACTGATATCTGAAAACAGACAATAATCTCCTCTTTTATTGTACAAAGGTTAAATAGATTTTTTGGTTTTCCAAGTATTACATTTAGTAGTTTTTAGTTTTATATTGTTTATTGTTTTATATATTTAAGTGGACTGATGACTATAAAACCTGGACAAATTCTGGTACTGCTATCCCCCAATCTAACAGACCCAGGCGGCTCACCTGGTTTAGCCAGTGTCCCATGTACTAAGTCTGAGTCCTTTGCTGCATGTCAGCCCTCTCTTCTCCTCATTTCCAGTCTATATTCTGTACTATCAATAAAGGCAAAAAGCCAAAACATTTACACTCCAAAGAGTTTAAGAAAAAAAAAAGAAAAAAGACAAATGACACGTCTCATAGCAACCACGGCTGTCTGTGCATCAGCTTTCCTATTCATAGCCGTACTGAACAGCTGACATTTAAGTGAATACCACCAAACCATTCCTCTTGGTCTGAAGTCAGCTTCGGCCCTTATCCTACCGATGAGTGACGCGCTGGCCTGCAGCTCAAACACAATAGCTGCTTTGTTTTGTTGCGATGTGATTGAGCTGCTCCCACCACTCTTCAGATGTAAACAGAGAGAGTATGTGGTGCTGATTCAGACCGTATCTGTTCATGCGGATCCACTTGTGTTTGGCTTCACTGTAGAATAACCTAAACAGAGACAATCTGCAACCACTCTATAGAGGTGAACGTTCGGGAAACGTAGACTTGGCCAGATGGTCTAACATTGGCTAAAAACCTGGAATGATGATGCCATGGGAAAGATTTTTCATAAAATTATGAAACCCCTACATGGTCTGGAAAATTGACCACAGTGATGATTTTATCTCTAAAGTGCGTTAGAGATCAGTGGCTCAGTGCAGTGCTATCTTTTCTGTATCTGGGTAATATTTTATAACATTTAAGGCATCATTTATAGGTTTGGTTTCCTAGTTTAAATGTGAAGAAAGTATTCTAAAATGTACACAGAGATGCCTATAGAGAACTCAATATATATGAAAAATAGACGGTTTAACAGCATTTGTCTCATAAATATGTTTTATGATTCCTTGCTTTACTGCAGGAAAATATAATAATAATAATAATAATAATAATAATAATAATAATAATAATAATAATAATAACAATAATAATACAGCTTTTCAACTAAGTTGCACAGTAAACATTAAATGCAAAGGCATAGGCAAAAACAAACAAACAATGACATCATAAAAACAAATAGCTCACAAAATACTAGAAAAAAGTAGATAAAAGCATAAGATGGGAAGAGTGCATATGAGGACAACTTAAATGTTCACAGAAGCTTTCTTGGAAAAGAATGAAAAGAAGAAGCAAGTTGGAAACTCGTAATTACGATAAATCCGATATGACATGAACACAGCATTCGACTTCTTCTCTGGACTGTATGTTTGATTGACATCTTTTTGCCCCTCGTATTAGTTTTGTTGCACGTGTTGAGGTGCAGTCTAAACAGCCAGATTACTTTAGCAATATATAAATTGTCACTTTTTTCAAATGTCTCTGTAAGAAGGGAATATTTTACTTTTTATAAATGCTCTGACGACACAATTGTATGTTCATGCAAAACCCAAAAAACAAAACAATACAATAAATGAACAGCTAGATTAAGTGAAAACACAAGTGTGATGTGCAGGATCTTTAGCTGCAAAGAATTAGTAATCATTGGTCTCCAACCGAGAGCGAGGAACAACCAGCCGGACGTACCTGTGCCAGTGCTCCAGAGTGTACGAGAGTCAGGTCCGGCATCCACTCACATCCTGGGACTATCAGGCCGTAGAGAGTAATGATGTAGTATGGTCCAGAGTACAGCATGCTCACCAGCATCTGCCAGACATGTATACAATTTTGTTTTAGATTTGTGCAATGGACAGTGTTTAAAGATGAACATTTGGTGTTTATAGCTTCATTGAGTTACCTGTACTTTAGGATAGGCTGAAGGGTCTTTCAGGTAAGGCTCATACTGTTGTGTGTATCCTTGACACCATTTGCTGGAACAGTCCAGAGCAACCTAAAAAACAAAATACAGAGGCACTCCACATAAAGAAATCACATGTGTGTGTGCATTGGGCAGTTGCTCATCTTCAGGCTTCTTACCAGGCCTCTGAAGACACAGAAAGCAAACGCAGGGATGAGGTAGATGATGAACAGTAAGTCCAGAGGTCTGTGAAGCAAGCTTTTTCTTTCAGCCGCCTGGATGTTACGAGAAAAAGCAACAACATGATATTCAAACGGTGCTCTCTATCACATACATAGCTCTGTCACACACTGACAGGGTGCCGGGCAGACATTTTTTTGGCGGGTACAGTAAGACGTATGACAAATCCGTTAAGCCTCGAGTTGAAATTTGTTATTTTTTGGCTGTTCAAAATCTACATTACATCTACCGACAGCCTTACAACAATAATATGAAGCTTGGATTTATCACAGCCAAGAGATTAATCGTACTGTAATGGACTGGAAATCAATCCCATGTTTTCAAAGGTCACAGAGACAGAAAAAAAAAAGTTTATGAGAACCAATTTCCTGAAATAGTTGTAAAGTAGGCTGGCACCATTCCTCTTACTTACCTAACAACTTCAGGGACTGAACTTGGTCTTTTTTTACACTTACTCTTTAGAACTTTTAGTGTTTACTTCCTTGGCAGTTCCTCTTTATTGAGGGTGTGTGTGCTTCTGTCCACCTATTTATAGTATAATTGTATCACGTCTTTTGCTTTGCTTTAATGTTTATAATTAAAAAGTTCTCATAATAAAATATTGAAACATGTCTCATATATTTCAAAACTGCTCTGCACACTTTTGGCAGTAAAAGCCATGTATGGGAATCTTCAATAATATTATTTACAGTAATAACTGTCCAGTTTTGATCCTCACTTACTGTCAACTCAGCATCCCATGTGGAGGGCTGGCTGAAGATGCGGAAGCAGGCCCAGACAGACACTGAGATATATAGCATGTGGAGGAGGAAGAGAGGATTAACTTGGGTCCCATACTTCCCTGAGAAAGGACAGAACAAGAGATCTCATTGTGGGGAAAGACACAGACCAAAACACAAGTAGCAGTATTTACAGTCAAATGTGCATCTTTTTCAAATCAACTTCAAGTTTGGACCGTTGTAGTATTCTCAGGGGAGGTATGTACAGGGTGGTACACAGGCTACCCTACACTAGCCATCTAAAAGCATTGCATTATTTTTACTTACCCACAGTATTCCCAAGAATGTAAACTATGGCACGCATGAGAAAAGATCCCACCCAGTAGAGTCCAATTGCTCGGTAACTGTCCCTGTGCATACCAAGAAAGACTGCCAATGTAAAAGCCAAATGAACACATTCTACTTTGACTTAGACAGACAGACAGACAGACAGACAGACAGACAGACAGACAGACAGA
>CALSCE010010649.1:2527846-2551032 GCA_943593645.1 Bovichtus variegatus
AGACAGACAGACAGACAGACAGACAGACAGACAGACAGACAGACAGACAGACAGACAGACAGACAGACAGACAGATAGATAGATATATAGATAGCTCTTACCCCCAAGTAATAGCAGCAATCATGAGCAGATACATGAGATAGTGCACACAGCCATCCCAATAGGAGATCATGTGCCCTTGTGCTGTGTTAATATGTGGATCTGCCTGAAACACAAGGTAGATGTTTCAGTTAGAATGTAAAACAACTCACAAACAGGACTCACAACACAACACTTGCCTCTCTGAGGTAAAACGTCACAAATCCATCAATGATGTTGTCCTGCTCCAGCCCAATGATCAGATTCACCACACTGAAGAAGGCATACACTGCATACACTAAACAGATAGATGCATACTTTTATTTTATGTCAGGACTAAACTATAGCAGACACTTTCCTAACTCCCTCTATATTGAAAAGTCAGACCACAAGATATCTTTTTAGGACTTGGTATTAAATCAATATTTCTCACAAAAGACTACAAAAACAAAAAAAGCATTAATGAATGTATACCATAGAAAAGAGGATCCACTGGAGCCTTCTTCTTAAACATAAAATGGACTGAAATGGCCAGGATGATGACTGTTGAACACCCAGCGAAGAAGAAAGCTTCAGCACTAAATACAATGAAACATGTATATTTTTAAAAAAAAGAAGAAGAAGAAAAATATATATGTATATGTGACACCATTTAAAAATGATGCTAGTTACTGCTCCACTGGTGGTAACATTTAATTCATCAGCAGAGAAAACAGTGGTAACAAAAATGTAAAAGGCCTGTCTCACTCACCTGTTGCTGTAAATGAGGGAATTGAATAAAAAGCAGATGGGGATGGACATCAAGGTGAGCACAAATACTCCCGTCCCTGCGGACGCGCTCATTGCTGGTCAGGTTTAAGCGATTTATCTTGTGTGAAAAATGAGAATTTAAAATATTTCAGCAGATAAAGACCCCTGTTTAGTCTGCGAGTCATATCTCAAGGAATGGGGAAAGGTCACAATGTGTCTAACAATCGAAACAAGGCACAAATATTCCAAACCAGGTCCTGTATGCATGTTCTGTCTTGTTGTTCAGTATGTTCGCTTTCTCTCTCTCCAATCTGCAGTCACTCACAGACACACACACGCAAATACGCACACACACACACACACACACACACACACACACAGCTGTTCACACTCACTATGGAGAATGATCTCACTGTATATCGCTGCTTTGTTTACTATGCAAGCTTGTACAGTATTACTTAGAAGAATAAGTATAACCTGTCTATTTTTAATCATTATCATCTATAAATAGTCGTCTATGAATGTTTGACAATGTTATTTTAGTGAAAGTGCAGACTCTGACATCTAGCGGTCGATTGGAAAACTTGAAGCTGGCGGCACGATATATTTGTAAAAACAAGCAAATAATGTGCATTATGTACGGCAATATAGGCCATATGAAACACAAAATAAATTGTATTTTAACTACAGATCTAAATATGTTTGTTATTTACATGATGCACTGTCTGTATAGTATTGTTCAATGTTATTGTTCAATTGTTTGTTGTATCGTTGCAACATATCACCTTTTTGTAGTTTGTTTGCTAGATTTATGATTACATAACCTCAGGGATCACTTTATATTTGTTTACATTTACTACCTATATTTGTATTTACACTACTTTTATTTATATATTTATATATATGGCTCATATATTTGTTATTGCACTATTTGTTTGTACCTTGTCTTGTATTTTGTTCTGTACCTGTTTTTGTATCTTGTTATGTTCATTCATTATTTTGTTTTGCTCCGGGACCAGAAACACAATTTCGCTAAGTAGCCTAATCCGCTGTATATAGATGAATGACAATAACATCTCTGTTATTTCTTATTATTTTGTTATTTATTTATTTGCATTGAGTTATTCCTTTGTTTTGAGTTTATTCCGTATATTGCCCCTGTTTGCTCTTTGCGCCGTTCCTTGTCACTTTACGTTAGTTTGTTGCTGTTGAACTCAGCAATAAAGTTGAATGAAAAAAAGTGTTTTGAAGGAAGTGTGCGTCTGCGTCATTTCTGGAGAGACGCAAGCTAGCGGAGCTAAACATCAAAGAACGATGGCGTCCACCGCGATGGATACCACGTAAATAAATAACGACTCATACGGTACGGTCGGTGTATTTTCGTGTGTCATTGTCGGTGCTTTGTGGGAGTACAATAAAAAAAATAGAAGCGTGTCGTTATGGCGACCGGGAGCGGCGGCAGCAGCGTCGGCTTAGCGTCAAACCATGACGGTCAGGAGGCAGCATCCAACTCGGTTCAGTCTGGAGCCGCAGCGGTGCTGTCCAACGCGCCAGCCTCCGGTCCTGCCCGGTCTGCCTCCCCGCCTGTCCTCGGCCTTCACCGGGAGCCCATGTACAACTGGCAGGCGACGAAGAGCTCCCTGAAGGAGCGCTTCGCCTTCCTCTTCAACAACGAGCTGCTCAGCGACGTCAGGTTCATAGTGGGGAAGGGCAGACAGGCCCAGAGGATACCGGCCCATAAATTCGTCCTGGCCGCTGGCAGTGCCGTTTTTGATGCCATGTTCAACGGAGGGATGGCTACAACCTCTGCTGAAATAGAGCTGCCTGACGTGGAACCAGCAGCCTTCCTCGCCCTGCTCAGGTAGGACGGGTGACCACCATGCACATGGCCACATTCACTTTACCTGATCGTCCAGCAACATTCAGCTTCAGTAATGTGGGCTGTAGCCCATGTGATGGAGGACTTTGGTAAATTCTTTGACTGTGGAGATTGTGGTGATAAAAGTCTGCAACGTCCATTTGGAGAATACATTAAAGGGACACAGGCCTTTCCAGTTCCCCTCAAAACAATGATTCATCAGCTTTGTGTGTTCTCTTCACATTGTATCAGCACTGAGGCCACTCAGCATTGAAGGTGTCAACCTGGGTAGCAAGCAGTCCACTAATGTGTTTTATCAACACAATACTAACCTCATCAGCTGAAAATATAATGTGTTCTTCAAGAATACAGTGATTTCTTTTTTTCTTTTTTTTTAAGAAGCAAGGGGAATCAGGAAACAATATTTACCCCATCCAATCCGACCTAAAGCCAAAGAAGTGACAATTCACAGTTTGAATTACCTTTATCCATCCAATAATTCTTAAATGAACGATTTAATTGAAATAACAACTCATGTGGTTTATGTACGGGGAAAATTGAAAACATATTTTCTTCCAGTGTGAACCTGTATAGGAATCTTGGAGCTGGTGTCAATTTAAACACATATTGCTGCTACTACACTCTAGAAATATGATGTTGATTTAAAGCTGTATACATGAAGAAGGAAAACTAGTATTTGTTTTGATCAGTAATTTGATTTAGTTGGGTAAACATACACTTTTTATTCATAGATGTTAAAGGTTAAGCCCCAAATTAACTGATGGAAGAATCAAGCAAAATCTCTTCAATGCATGACGGACGGAAACACCCTGAAACTTTTATTTATTTATTGGACTTTTAATAATTATTAATAAAGTTTGAAAAAAAACAATCGGATTCAGTTACATTTAAAGAAGTATGTGATTTAGTTATTGCATTGCACCCTTGGAAGAGCTGGATGGAAACATCATGACATTAACAGTGGGTACATTTGATAGTATAACCCTCAGATCATTAACCCAGATTTAAAAGCATTAGCTAAGTATAGTATAATATAATGTGAAGCTGAATAAATGAGTTGATTTAATGGATTAGTAAATTAGTAATTGTTGGTCTTTCTTTCTTTTTCAAGCCACAATGACACACATTCTCTGATTCCAGCTTCTAAATTGTGAGGATTTGCTACTTTTCTTGTGATGCTAATTGTGTTTAATGGTACAAAACAAGCCATTTAAAGGCGATGGACACTCAGGTATTACGATGGGCATCTTTCACTATTTTCTGACATTGACCTAACAAAGAATCGGCTGGTAAATCATCATTAGTTGATTTGTCTTTGGAACACAATGTGTCTGGCTCACTTGAAAGATCTTTTAATTGCAACATTTATTTTGCATGGATTCTCCTGGATTAGTGAGTTGAAATCTTTATTTTCTTTTTATAAAGAGTATTACATTCATGATACTCGGCACAAATTGTTCCTGATGTATGAAGAAAGATGGTCTGTTAAATTACCAACATATTGTCTGATGAAAAACAACTACAATGTAAATCCTTATGTGAAGCAACATTTAACCAGAATTTAAAAATCTCTTTGTGCACACAGTGGCGTTCAGGTACATTTGCATTAGCTATCCTCCCCTGAAGAGAAAATACTTTGTTTGCTAGTCTATGTGATCAAGGTGAGACTGATGATCAAGTCAAGGGAACATTTTGTGTGGCTGGATTTTATTTGTAGATCAGTGCTTCTCAACCTGGGGGTAGCAAGGTCATTTCTGGGGCTCGCCAGATGGTGGTGGAGAAAAAAATAAAATAACATATTTTACACTAAGGAATGGTTTGTGCATTACATCGCTTGTATCAGTAATATAACTTGCCTTTTAGAAGGGAGAGATAAAAAAGTCACTGAACGCATTAGAAATCAACATGCCTGGAGCACGTTGGACAATGTCTAGGTGCTAGCTGAAAAACTAAACAAAACTGTCATGACAAACAAAGTCACAATATCACTAAATCGATCAGCTGTTTACGCCGGTTTGCAGCACTTTCTCTCTTTTGCCCTCTCTGTCTGTCTGTCTCTCTCTGTCTCTCTCTCCTCTCTCTCTGTCTCTGTCTCTCCTGTCTGTCTTTCTCCTCTCTCTCTGTCTCTGGTTGACTGTCCTTTCACTTCCCTACCATTTCCCTTCTGGAAATTAGGAATTAAGGCCAAAGGTTCACGAACACCAACTGGATTATTTTGGGTGGCGGCGACTCAAAGTTTGAGAAGCACTGTTGTAGAGAATGGGACAAGAGACAAATCTCTTTTGCAATATAGTGTTGTCAAATCTGACAAATGTCTTCACCACTGCAGTATTATATATTTCTAGTGTTTTGTAAGTTCATGTGGGCTGGGCACTTGTATATGCATGACTAAGTTGCAGCCCTAGTACACTGTACTTTTCAGAATAGTATTCACACATGCTCTTTAGAGCTGGGTATCCTTTGAAACGTTTTCATATTAGTGTAGATAAGTGCCTGCTTTCAGATGCAATACTCTTTTAGATACCATATGTTAAGATATAAAAGCATGTATTTCTACAAACCCCCCTTTTTTCCCATTTTTAACTAATGAAGTAAAATATCTCCAATGTTAAATGTTCTGAAGACAAGCCGCTATTGCAGTCTAAAGTTGGCAACATGATGACTTAAATCAGGTACTGTCCGATAAGAGAATAAGTAAACAAGACTATAAATCTGACCAGACATTTCATACCATCTTTTGGACAGTTTTCAATTCTATAAAGTATACCGAAGTACAGAGCTTAGATACCCAGCTGTAGTGCTTTTTAAGGACCGGTTTCTGACACCATCTACATACTGCAAATTAATTTCTGTTTTAAGATTTGTCTGCGTAAAATGGGATTAGACTGAGGATAACAGCGTAAATACCTGACCTTACCGTACACACATTGTTTTGTTTCCTCTGTGCAGGTTCTTGTATTCTGACGAGGTCCACATTGGTCCAGAGACTGTGATGACGACTCTGTATACGGCTAAGAAGTACGCTGTTCCTGCTCTGGAAAGTCACTGTGTGGATTTCCTCACAAAGCACCTCCGAGCCGACAACGCGTTCATGCTCCTCACTCAGGTTATTGTCTAGTACATACTTGACCCTTAAACTCTCTGGCATCAACCTTTGTTTTTGCTACCTTAAATGTCACTTTATCCAAATTACAAATGTATCTTGTTAGCCTCACAGATATACAATATAATACACGCAAGATATTTTACGGTTTTTATATGCTGAGGTTTTGAGTTGTCTGTCTCTGAGATTCTTGAATTTGTGTTGCTCAATGCCTTGACAAATAATGACATTTGACAGCAACAGGTCTTTAAAGAAACCATTTCCAGTCTGGATAATTTACAGATCTCACAGATTTACTTTCTAGCAAATAAATAGTCCCTATGGAAACCACTAACATTGATTGCTGGTGATAATCCAGAGAAACTGAATTCTTTCTGGAAACACAGATTGCTGTTGAGTTTTTCACATGTAATAAATATTTCCAATGATTTGCTATTAAACCTCCATTGTATGAGAGTCGTGGAAGAAACTGCTTGGCCAGACACCACCAGGAGAAAATATGAAAATATATTCATAGTATTTTAGGGGAATTTACCTTTTTTATGGGCACCAAAATAAGAGAATTTAAAGCAGATCATGAGCAGAAGGTTTCAATAACGGCCTGGTCTGATTTTTAAGGGTAGGGCACTATATGAAATAATGCAATAAAAATGTCGGCATCTTCTGGAAACTCTGACAGCAGTATTTACGGTGGAGGATGAAGCTTATTTTTCTTTCTTTGTATGATCCCCACCAGACCATCTTCCAGCCATTGATGGCTGAGGTTTTATGACATTAGCTGTGCTATTTTTGGTTTATGCTGCCGTCTGCTTGGGTTCAGCTTTCTGACCTGATGCTGGCTGCTACGCCTTCAGGCTGCATGCTCAGCTGCTTTCTGATCAAAAACTACTCCCTTTTATCTTTTCCAACACGGCAACAAGAAGAATAGTAGTCTATAAACCACCTAAAGCAACCCAGAGGAAGCTAATTCCCAGCAGTGTACTCTAAATTATCAGTGTCATTGCTTGGTTACTCATTTAAATCTCATTAATATTTTTTAATGAAGTAAGAATAATATTTTTGCAAAAAAAGCCTAATTTATCATGTTTAATTGATGTTTGAATACAAGATATGGAAAAATCTATTTAGTGGTTTCATTAAAATTGACATATTTGGTTTATCTCACACAATACTTAGTTGAAAGAAGACTTTTTTTTAAATCATTTTGTTGTGCATGCAAAGTAAATGAGCTGTAGTAACTAATGGATACTTATGTGGCTTCTTTTTGTGCTTTCATTACAGGCAAGGTTATTTGATGAGCCTCAACTTGCCAGTCTCTGCTTCGACACTATAGACAAAAGCACTGCGGACGCAATAAACGCAGAGGGCTTTACAGATATTGACCTCGGTATGCGACTCCCCTTCACCCGATATTTCCTTTTCTACTGCTTGTTTGGATGTGAACTGATGAATATTCTGTGTATTTGTATATGTAGACACCTTATGTGCAGTGCTACAAAGAGACACACTCAGCATCAGGGAGAACCGCTTATTTGGGGCGGTGGTACGCTGGGCAGAGGCCGAGTGTTACAGACAACAGCTTCCCCCGACCTCAGAGAACAAACAGAAAGTTCTGGGGAAAGCCCTCCCGCTCATCCGCTTCCCGCTCATGACAGTTGAAGAGTTTGCTGCAGGTAAGCGCAACACAAAAATATAACTTGTTTCTCTTCCTGCAATGGTACTTTTATT
Organism: Bovichtus variegatus; assembly: GCA_943593645.1. NCBI lineage: Eukaryota > Metazoa > Chordata > Actinopteri > Perciformes > Bovichtidae > Bovichtus > Bovichtus variegatus. Next base: position 2,535,385 of record CALSCE010010649.1, read on the forward strand.
TTTATTTTTTTCAACACTATACTCACCATTTCAGCCAAACATATTCATCATGTTCCTGATGTGTCCATACAACTCAAACCACAGAAACCAGCTTGATATTCTTTCTTGTGCAACAGGGCCTGCCCAGTCTGGAATATTGTTCGATCGGGAGGTGGTAAACCTTTTTTTACACTTTACAGTAAACCCGAAACCACGGGTCGACTACATCGACAGGCCCCGCTGCTGCCTCAGGGGGGAGGAGTGCAGCATTAATAGATTCCAGCAGGTTGAGAGTCGATGGGGGTACAGTGGTACCAGCGACAGAATCAGGTGAGATGACAAAAATCTGTGGTCAGTTGTTAATCTGAAATCTGAAAGTGAATTAAAGTTTAAAAGAATGTTGTCTAATTTCCCCTCTCTGTCTGTCTCCCTCTCTCTGCAGATTCAATGTTAACAAAAGAATATCCATAGTGGGTTTTGGCTTGTATGGTTCAATACATGGACCCACTGACTATCAGGTCAACATACAGGTAACTTCTGGCATTAAGGCATATTAATGTTAAAGGAAAAACTCTGTCACAGAAAAAGCCAATCTTCTCGCAAGTACATTGTTGTCTTACAACGAGCAGTGGATTGTTCCCTGTATGGTTGTTAAAACGTCATGTAAACTCCAAAAGCCAAATTTCACAGTAATTGATAGATGTAAGAATTACAATTTGATGATCTGTAGGGCATCCTGGTGATCTGGGGGTCTAAGATGCTGACTGTGTAATGCATCCCTGCACTTTAAGTTTGGCCAGAGACCTTTTGTTGCATGTCATCCCTCCTGTCTCTCCCCTCATTTCCTGTCGCTGCTTTACTGTTCACTATAAGATGCAGGTAAAAACGTTCAAGAAAATACTTGGAACAGGGGGAATGATTTTGGTGCAGCACATCTCATGTTCAATATTTTTTAGATTTCATTATGCCACAATTTGAGCCTAACAAAGCGGGTATAATTTAATCGACACTAAAAAGGGACATAGCCGAACATATTGTGGATATTAAATTATTTTGGGCACAGCTGATGCTTCCCGTTAGCAACCAGAACAGTACAACTCCAAACAGAGTACACTGTCAGATGGGTTTTCACCGATTTTTAAAGTTGTCATAAAGTTTGCTCGGTGTTATTCATTCACTAAAGACATTATCCTGTCCTGCAGATCTTAGAGAGCGACAAACGCATTACTCTGGGGCAGAACGACACAGGTTTCAACTGTGACGGCACCGCAAACACGTTCAGAGTGATGTTCAAAGAGCCTGTGGAAATCCTACCCAATGTCAGCTACACTGCATGTGCCACCCTAAAGGTCAGTCTGCTGTATATAAAATATGTATAGTTGCATAAATGAACATAATCTGTTTCAACCCCGATTAGGATTAACGTATTACCTGATTTTACACCCCAGGGCCCAGACTCGCACTACGGCACAAAAGGGTTGAAGAAGGTGACCCAGGAATCGGCAACGGGGACCAAGACGACGTTTTTGTTTTTCAGCTCACCGGGAAATAACAACGGTACATCAGTGGAGGACGGGCAGATACCAGAGATCATCTACTACACCTAGACTTAACACGGTGTCATGCCGGTACACTAAACCAGGGAGACCTCAGACTGCTGGGAAAACTAGACTGCTGGAGATAAACGTAGTGCCTCAGGATCCCTTGGAATAATGAATTTGTGTGTTTGAGAGAGTGTATGTGTGTGTATATGCTGTATGTGGGTATCTGTCTATACAATAGTGGTGTACAGACATGATCAACAATGTGGAAGTAAGCAGAGTTGTCTGAAGAAAAGAAAAAAAAGCTTTTTTGGGCATAAACTGTATCTTCAGTTGTAAATGATCTGAATACTGATGTCCTGTCTGTGTGTTGTTATCAGTAAGCTGCCAGTGCAGGAGGTAATCCTGCACGAGTGACACTAGAGAGACCGCTACCATTTGTTGGTCGCCGCCGTTTCATTTTATTTTCTCAGTTTCTGCTGATGCATTTACCGAAAGTATAATATTTGCATATTTTTTTATTGAGCACTGTTATCATTTATTCAGCAGGTGTCTTCAAGTACTTTGTTTTTGCATTGTATTAAGGATCCATATGTGTTATGTAACTTCGCCAGTGGTACATGCTGTAATTTATGACTTCATGTTTGCTTAGCACTTCATTAAAATGTAAAATAAGAACACAAAAAAAAAATGCTCGAGGACTTTTATGGTTGGAAAAAAAGTCTATTTATAGCTTTTTGGCAATAAAATGTGGTAAGACCAAAGTAAGATTGTTTCCTTTGATAAACTCCAGATAAAGTTGGTCTTGGGCATGTTGCATGGATCTTGTATCATTCCTATTTCTGTCACTAGGGGATGCCAGATACTCCATCCAGCCAGCTATTGAACCACTAAATGGATTAAGGATAGATCAGCTGTTCCCGACATGGTGGTTAAAACTGAGGGGTTGTGAGGTGATCAAGGGGATAAGAAAGACAAATCTTCATTTAATTAGCCTCTTCAGTCTACAATCTGAGGTAGAAAGTAACTTGCATGAGTCATTGACAAACGTGATGGAGGAAGTATTCAGATGCTTTACTTGACTAAAAGTACCAATGCAAAAATGTCTGGTTACTAAGAGGACTCTTATTACAAGTAAAAGTCTACAGAAAAAGGGTGGTTGACTGGCATAGTATTGGAAAGAAGACGAAACTAAGTTGTGCTACAGAACTCTTTGTTTTTGTGAAATATTTTGTAAGTTTAGTAAGTAAATCTCTCTTTTGTGATATCCAAAATGTGACAAGAGCCCCCAACCAGACACTTTTATTCTAAGAGGTCTCAAGCCAAAAATGGTGGGAACCACTGGTTTAATCTCTAGTAGTGTGTTGTCGGTTAAAAATGTATCATTCGTGTTTTGTATAGAATATTAATCTGAACAGTAACTACAGCTATAAAATGTAGTTGAGTGAAAAATATTTATCACTGAAGTGTAGTGAATTAGAAACTCAAGTAAAGTATAAAGTAAAGCCAGTAATGTAAACGTATTTGAATATTTGAACTAATTAAAAGTAAATTGAAGAACTTAAGAGTTTAAGATGCCAACAGTGCAGCAAAGTATAATGTCCCTAAACTCAAACTATAACTACTATAACAACTTTGTCATTTTAGCCTCAGTTGTGTCCTAATGCAAATCTCATTAATGCCAGATCATTTCTTATTAGATGTGCTCTGTTCTCATTCTGCCTGTAAAAATAAAATAAAGCTGTCTGCTGAAAGCCTCATCTACAGCACAGAGATGAAGGGCTCTTCAATTTCATAATCTGTACATTCACATGAGAAAGGCGGTGGAAACAAGGCCACTTCAGCCAGCTGTGAGTGGGCTTTGAGGAGGAGAGTGATCCATGAAGGCTGTCAGGTGAGTCACCGAGACCTGAGAGCTTCTCCCCGCTGACTGCCCACTTAGACAGCCTTCATATCAGGGGAAAAAATCAGTTGGAGACAGGTTTTCACCGCCCACCAGACACAAAACGCTCAAAAAAACCAGGAGGACAAATAGAGTACAGCATTGACAGTCCTCTGCTCACACCTGTGTTGTGTAAGAAAATGTTTCAATGTCTGGAGGGACTAAAAAACAAGATTCATCAGAGGTCCTTGTAATGTATTCAGAGGGAACTTTCCACTGATTCTGAAGCATTAAAGAAGCAAATATGAAGCTTATGGAGAATAACTTAAGCATTATTTCACAGCTATTAGATTACAAATCCGTGACAGTGATTTGTGATTTTCTGTGTGTGTGTGTGTGTGTGTGTGTGTGTGTGTGTGTGTGTGTGTATGTGTGTGTGTGTGTGTGTGTGTGTGTGTGTGTGTGTGTGTGTGTGTGTGTGTAGATAGCAGCAGAATGGGCTGTCTTTCTCGGTTCGAGCCTTCTACTTGAACACTGACAGCAGGGGAGAGGATTTATGGCTGTTTTTGACAGACCATGATACGTGACTGTGCAGGACTGACGTGGTGCAGTCAGACTTACATTGCCATAAGCAAAACAGAGAAAGGCCTTTTTTCATCCCAGTTTGCATCTGTAGCACAACATTGATTGCTAATGAGGGCAAATCCTCTTTTTCAAACTGGTAAACATTACATTCAAAGTGGCCTTGAAATTAAAGTTTCTCGTTAATTTGAAGGCTGATTTATACCATGACGAGAGCTCGGAACATATAGGCTTTGGTCTTGTGTTTTTATTATGTTGCCCGTTGGAAAACCACAATGGCATTATATTACATTTGATCATCTAAAAACCTGAATGCTTAAGCCACAAAATAATGAGTAAATATCAGAAAACAGATTATAATGAATGAACAGATGTCAGGTGAAGCCAGAGCTCATTACGCCCAGCATTCTCACGATACAAAGAACAAGAAGGCAGTTAGTTGTGCATATAAAAACACATTTATATAGCCTATATATGCATGTACATCCATCCATCCATAAAGTACATATACACATGCAGTAGTACTCCTCAAGAGCTGTAAACAGACTTTCCCCTTTAAGTAGGGCTGTGCAATATATCAATACTATATTAATATCGTGATATGAGACTAGATATCATCTTAGATTTTGGATATCATGTCATGTTATGACATCTTTATGTTCATTCAAGGATTCATATAGTCTTAATCCATCTCTAATATTCCATTGTGCAGTCTGTACATTTAACCCACATTAGAACATTTGTAAACTCCTTTTTGAAGATGATCCTGAAAACTGAATTGTGTCAGTCCAAGACTGTTGTCAATCCCTAAATTCGACTTCAGTGTGCACCCTATCCTGCAGTTTGCGAGCTGTTTAATTATTTAAATAACGTGTACACATCATCACTGGCTGTGTAATCCATTCACCAGAATGTTCTGATGTGAGATCCAGCTCTCTGTGTGTGTCCTGACCACCGTCTAATTCCTCTTTTAACACTACTGCGCCTTCTCATTTGTCTGTAGAAATATGGTTTTTAGAGGGTTATGATACGGAGGTGGCAGAGTCAACACTGCCCACTAATAAGGAGTTTGTGTGTGTGTGTGTGTGTGTGTGTGTGTGTGTGTGTGTGTCTGTGTGTGTGTGTGTGCGTGTCCAGCTGGTGGGTGTTATACAATGTGTATTCTGATGATGTAAGACTGTTGGGTAATTAATTACCACGTACACATACTGTATAGGACTGAGCTTCACCCCCGAGCCACTGAAACACTGGGTGTTTGTTCAAGTCAACTGAAACTGCTAATTTGTGACTTTGCTCATTTCATAGTTCAGAAGAGGAAAGATAAAAAAAATTTAAAAAAAAGGAAGGTTATTCAGATCATCTCATTATATAAATACAAGCTTTACAGAAAGTTTGTGATGAGGACACAGGACAATATAAATTATAGTGGCGGTGTGACAGAAATGAATTACACAACAGACCCATATCTTGTGTAATCTCAGACAATTTATGTAATAGTCCATTAATAGTAATTGACCTTATTGTTGTTGTATCTGTCTTTAGTAAACTTTTGAAAAATAGATTTTTTTGTTTGTATAATCTATTTTTCTTTGAGGTTATAAGAGAGCTGTTTTTTGTCAGACTTTGTCCCCCCTCCTCAATTTAAACTTCTTCAGTTGTTAAAAGTTATTTATTTTGCATTATATTTCTATTTCAATTTTGGAAGCACATTTCCACCAGGAATAGAAAATATATATATATATATTTATGGTAATTAAAAAGTATTTTTCATGTGACGTGAAAATGTGAAAAGTGAGCGGGAATTCTTCAGCACAATGAAAGGTATGATCAGGTGGTTTAGTTACCAAGCTTAGAGCCACTATGGCGAGTAAAATTAACCAAATTCTTTGAGTTTACCTATTTTGAGCCTATAAAAAGGGAACATTTGTTCTGTTCAAAGAAAATGTAAAACGCCCTTTAAGTGTGACTTTCATTAAAATCCTACAATGTAAATTTCCAGCAGTGGATCGATGAGCTGCTCTGCAGGGTGTTGATGCTCATCTTTCTGAAGTCTAATTGCAGCCTTGTCATCAGTAAGCTCAGAACAGGCTGAAGAATGGAAAACAACATTTCACTGCTAAATTTAGGAATGTCCCTCTGTTAAAGAAAAAAGAAAAGATGGCTGAGATGTTGCATTTTTGACAGTCAAACATCACGTACAAAGCGGCATCGTTTCTGCACTGAGCAGGTTCTCAGTGCGGTGTGTGTTGTGTGTGATTCAGATGACATGTCAGCCTGTCCCTGGGTCAAAGCACTGCTTTGGATGATGGATGGAGATGGACTGAAAAGTGGAAGCAACGTTTTGGCAGATGGATCTCGGCTTCTTCCACTTCGTCAAGTTCTTAGTTCGGGAGATCGATAAGGACGCTTTGAAAGATTTTTATTTCCTTACTGTGTGTGGCAGTTAACAGTGGTGGAAAGTAAAAGTAAAGTACATTTACTCAGGTACTGCACTTAAGTATAACTTTGAGATATTTTTAAGGTATTTCCTTTTTCTGCTACTTATACTTCTAGTCCACTACAATGTGTGGACTAGAAGTGAATATTGTGCTTTTTACTTCACTACACATTTATTTACAGCTAGTTACTTTCCATACTAAAACTCTACATAAAAAGATTATACTCTGCCTTTTAAAATAAAACACAATGATAAAGATTAAACCAGTGGTTCCAAACCTTTTTGGCATCTTATATATTCTTACAAAAATAAATGTCGGGGTGGGGCCTCTCGTAACATGACAGAGGCCAAGGAGCAGTTCCACCAAAGAGAGATTTATCCACTAAACTTCTCACATGGTTTCATTAAAATAACTGTTTAAGGCCCAAAAGGAATTTAGTTGAACTGTACAATATTAAAAAAAAAAAAAAGCTAAATTAGAGAATGTTCCAAAAGACCAATACACATTTGTGAAGCAGTTTGTTCTTCTTTCCTCTCCCGTTAATCATCTAACGACCCCTCAGATTTATCTTGTTTACCTTTGAAGGGGGCCTGACCCCCAGTTTTAGAACCACTGGACTAAACTACCCAACTGTTTATAAAGTAGTTAAATCTAGCTCCACTTCAATAAGCTACAACAGTAAATGTGCACCGACGCATCACTTATCTTATATATTCATATAATAATATCTGTCACAGGGGACACTTTTCTGCAAATCAAGTAGTTTTACTTTTGATACTTTAAGTACGTTTTGCTGACAATACTTCCATCAGCTACTACTATCCTACTTGAAGCATGGTTTTGAATGCACTTTTACTTCCAATGGAGTAATTTTTACATTGCCGTATTAGTACTTATACTTAAGTAAATGGTCCGAGAACTTCTTCCACTGCTGAGTATTCCTAAAGCCTGCCTGCATCTTCCTGTAGAAGAGATACCACAAGATACAATCAGGCTAACAAGCTCCCCTCGGCAGCAGAGTCCACTCTCTTTACATGGATGACCTGAGCGGCTGCATGATTAGCTTATAGAGCACGCAGTTGGATGAGCAGGGGACAAGATGTCATCAAATCTGATCTACAGCAGCAATTATTACGGTCTATTCTCAAGTCTAAGTGCACGTATGAGTGCTTGCTTACTATCTGCACGTGCGTGTTCATGTGACGGAGTGCAATTGTATGTACCATACAAAGCTGGGGGCGTTCGTTTCATTCACACACGTCACATGCAACATGAACACTCCCCACTGTCTGCAGGGGGCTGGCCGGCCTGGGCCAACCTTAGCCCCTGCACTCTCTAACACCAGATGTAGGTCGCCCAGTGCTGCAGGGGCTGGGGGATGTGGTGTGTGTGTGTGTGTGTGTTGGTGGGGAGGTTGTGGTGTTTTGTGCGCACACGTGTATGTCTGTATGCACTTACAAAGGAGGGGGGGGGGGGATAGAGTGATGATTGTAGTGGATGAGTTCATCACCAAGGACATGGCCCCCAGCACACTGTCTCCATTGCTGTCACATTGCATCGTCACAAACAGGCTACATGAAGCCTGACAGCCCAGCAGACCAGACCGAGGGGACTCTCACTGTGGCTCTCTCTATTGTTTTCCTTCTCTTACACTCTCCAAGCCTCACTTTGCATTAATAGCTTTTTAATAAAAATGTAATAAGCAAAAAAATTATAATAATCCTGCAGAGGAAGACAAAGGAGGAGAGAGGAAAGAGGTTGTGGTGAGGTGAGGTGTTGGTGGTTTGGAGTGAATGAGAGAAAACAACATTAAGCTTTTTGTTGGCAAGTTTTGTTCGAGTGGCGAGGAGGTCTTCAATCGGGGTGATTTAAATTGGATTACATTTTGGTTTATTGGAATCATAAAATGAATTTCAGAGACATTGATTAGCAATCTAACGAAAACACGAGTCCCCGAGGAAGCACAAGTTAGCATGAGAGGAAAATAAAGCTACCAGAGACCAGAGCGTTGAATACGCGATGGATTCGACTATAGGACACTGAATGGGAAAGCAGTTGAATGACTCCTAAATCCAAAAACAAATGGACTGCATTTATATAGCGCCTTTCCAATCTCTGCGATCACTCAAAGTGCTTTACAACACATCAGCATTCACCCATTCACACACAGAGTCAGAGGCTACCGTACAAGGTGCCACATGCTCAGTGATAACCATTCACACACACTCACACACTCACACTGTTGGCCGTCGGGAGCAATTTGGGGTTCAGTATCTTGCCCAAAGACACTTTGACATGCTGACCCCAGAGGCCGGGGATCAAACCACCGACTGGTGGACGACCACTCCACCTCCTGAGCCACAGCCGCCCCAAAAACAATGTTGTAGTGCTGATTTTGTTCTTAATGTTAATTAAAAAATGTTTTGCTCAGCCTCAAATCCAAATGATGTGTACTCTATTAACAAGATGAGTGCAATGAATGAGTAGGAGATACTTAATGCTCTGTGGCACCCAGAGCACCAGATTAACACGCTGACCCCTGGATTAGTCTTGCTATTCATGTGAAGTTTAGGGTTGAGCTCCTGAGGATTTCAGGAGGATGTCAGTGTATCTCAAGGATAGTTGTTTTGATTTGTAACACTAATTATAGTTGTGTCCCTAATTCCCTACTGCACACAAACTCAAAGCAGGTTTTGTGTTCGCATGTAGAAAGTGACAAAAGACAGAGAGTCTACATCCCTGCCAGTGGTTCTGGGAGTTTGTACTGCTTGCTTCAGTAAGTTCAAAATGACAAACAAATGCGCTGATGTTTAGCAGGTCAAATATTTGTGTATAAATTAGTTGAGTGTGTTAGTATTCAAACATATGCTAATTAGCACTAAACACAAAGTACAGCTGAGGTTGATAGGAATGGTATTCATTTTGCAGATATTTGGACATAGAACAAAGTAAAGTGAAACAACTGAAAGTTTGACTTGATGAACAGCACGAGGTGAAAAGTTAAGTGATCCCCAAGGTGATTACAATTCATCCTGTAAGAGGCGGGAGACTTGTATGACAAGCCATCAAAACATTGCCAAGACATGTCACTCAATACCCCAAATGTGAACCTCGTGAGAGGAAGTATCAGGGAAATCACCCCAGTCAGTGGGCTTCATCATCTGGGGAAGCACGACTGTCATTTCACAGCAATCCATTCAACAGTTTGTTGAGATATTTCAGTCTGGACCAAAGTAGTGGGCCGACGAACCAACTGACCGACACTGCCCTCCATAGAGCCATGGCTAAAAACATCTCCATGAAAAATCTGACTTTAATTAACCCTTAAAGGAATAGTTTGACATTTTGGGTAAGTGAATGACTGTGCCAATGAAGGAATAATCTGCCCCCCCCATAAAACCAACCACATGTCATTTACATGTTACACATACAGACAGAGACGCCTTCCATTTTAGTCTGATTGTAAAATTCAAAGTCGTGTTTATTTCCTCAACTAATTGCTTTTCAATGCCACCAAAGTGCATCAGTTTTGATATTTCTTTGCCAATAAATCCCTGTTTTACTTTTGCTGTCTCTATCTCCGTCCAGCAAATCCCTGCTCTGTGAAGATGCAGCAATCTGGGGTGAAAAGTTTCTCTAATCTAAATTGATTACAGTGGTGATTGCAGCCTTCCTCGCTGTGTGCCAGTTTCAGCACATCCCCCACACACTTTCTCCCTAACCTCCTCCCTCCCTTATCATCACAGCTGATTGCACTGCTGAAGTCCAAATGAACTGTTAACTTGTCTTCACCACGGCCATAAATAGAAACCACAGAATGGCATTTAGGCAGCGATGAAACAATGCAGTGTGTCTGCTTGTGTTGTGGATCAGTGGACCAAATGTGTCCAAAGTCACCATTTGTCTATTAATTGAGATCTGTTGTGAAAATACTGAGATACACGAGCGCTGACATCTTTAGGCAATGAGCTACATATGCCATAGCCAATGATGCATGTAGCAATAATGTATTAATGATGCACATAAATACTTCAGTAGCTTTTAACAGTGTGAACTATTGGTCTTGGGCTTCTGCTGAGCCATCAGCTGTGAATGCTGCTTTCCCTCCACACACAGAACAGTTGTTCAGGACATTTGGTTTAATGTGCGATCCATTAGACTTAGGCGGAAACTGTGAAACCGGTAAAACGTGGCTTCTGTAAATTCTTCATTTACGAGCCTGTAGCAGGAATTTTTACACTGGTGTAATAACATCTTGTCGGAAAAAAATTGGTGATCTACACTTTTGATATATTTAAAAAGGAGAGTTTAAGATCATTTAAGGCCATCAAAGCTTTTTATCAGAGCAGATTCAATATATTCTGAGGTATTCATGTAATGACTATATCACTGAAACACACACCGAGACAGTTAAGGCTTTTTTTTTTTTTTTATTAACACGGCTGAAAATGGTTTAAATGTGCTGTACAAATAATGACATGAAATAAATGTGTCAGATCACACCATCTCAACAGTGGTATGATGGTTTTGGTCCCAAAACTCAAATTACCTGGGGGCCAGTGGACAGGTTATTCTCTTTGATGGGGGCGCCTTGGACACTTGGCGAGGGAATCTTAAAACCATCACTTCTAAGACAGATGAAGATGTTTTAACACATTTAATTAATTAAAACATGATGGCTCTAAAACCTGAGTCGGCAGCCTAGTGTGACTTTATAAATCAACACCGATATTGATCTAGTGTTTTACATGGTGCATCCCTACAAGAGCTGCGACGAGTAGTTGACAGTCAGAAAAAATATCAGCAACTTTATTGTTGATCGAATAATGAAAGTAATTTTTCATGCAAAAATGGCAGCAAATGCTTTTTTGAGCCTCTCAAATATGGAGATTTCCAGCTTTTCTCTGTTTTGTGTCATATTAAACTGAATGTGAGTTTTGGACTGACAAAAACAAGACATTTAAAGATATCCCCCTAGATATTTTATAAAGTAGGATGGACATTTTTCCCTATTTGACATTTTATAGATCAAACCATTAAAAGAAAAGAAAATCAAATCGTTATTTGCAGCCCTAATCCCTACAACACTTAATGTGCTGACGAGGACCAAACTGTTGAATTTTGCTAAACGTCGAGCCCCATAACCTTACAAAACAGAAAACACCAATTAAGAAAATACATGTTTATTGAAAACAGTTAATCAGTGTCCTTATAATCATGCAACACAGAAAAATAAAGTTGCATTACAAAATGATTTTCTGAGTCAGTGTTTGCAACAATACTGTACTGTAAAATGTTTAATAATCTGATATCAAAGCATGTAAAGATGTTGCCGCATAAGTATCTCAACACAAAACAACTCCAACTTATAATGTGATAATCAAACATTGTTAAAAACAGCCCACACATCTGAAATACTAAAAGAAAAATGCGTGTTATTTTCAGTGTAATTTTCAATGAGAGTTCAAGTATTGAAAACTGCAAGTATGTACTCATTAGCATTCCTAAAAATGTAAATGAGAAAATGTCTTGCGATTACAGTGCTGAGCAATATCAAGCAGTATGGGAAAAAAATGACTGTTTGGGTACGGAAAAGTTAAGTGGAAGTCAAAACAGAATCGGTCATTTTCTGCCATCACATTTCAGAAAATATTCTCGGGAAAATCTGACTACATATTTGCTTTGTATTTTTAATTAAGACAATATAACTGTCACAATATAAAAAGGTTCCATACAGCTACATGATGGACAGTACGTTATTAATATCTATATATTGCTCAGCCCTAGCATACGAGACTGTGGCAATAAGAGTCACACAAAAAAAAAAAAAAACAGTTGCACATTGCCACATGGAATTGCAATGCAAGTTGTAAGACTGTGAATACTGACAACACCTGAGAGATTTGAGATCAGTAGCGGTCATAATGTGGTCTCTGATGATGAGAGTTGTATCCCTGGTTGGAGCTTGGAGGGCCTGATTGATACCCACTTCCATGGCCCGAGTGCCTGTCTCTGTCTCTGTCATGCCAGTTTTGCTGCCCACGATTGTCCCCTCTCCAACCCCGGTCTCCTCCCCAACCACCTCGGCCTCCTCCCCACCCACGACCCCGACGGTCCTGGTACCTAGGTGGAGACCGATAGACATAAACAATAAACCTTCAACAACAGGTATTAATGCATGCATTACATGGAACATATAACAAGGCAGTAGGAAACTCAGTTACACATTTAAAAATCACCAAGAAATAGGGTAGAAATAGAGTAAATCTAGCGGGGGTTCACCAAGTCTCTATTTTTAAGATTAAAAAAGAAACCAGATTTCTCCTTTACATGATAATTAAGAAATTAGGTTAGTGGACAAAGGCAACAATAACCTGGTTATTAACTTATTATGTTGAAGCAGTAAAGTAGCAAAAGACTTTGTCGATTTAGATTTGCCTTTTAGTCTTACAGTTTTTATAATTTAACTTGAATATTGCATCTATATTTTATGACTGTTGCTTTTGTCTTTTATCGTGAAGCACTTCATAATGTCTTCCATACAAAAGTGCAAAATTAAAACATTATTTCGTAACCTGAATAAGTCTAAATCAATAAACTTCCCATGAAATGGAAAGAGAAACACTATTAAGATGGTTTAGCCCCACAACATACTGTGATTACACCTCTAAGATATTAACAGAGATTTTTCTGATACATTTTTTTAAAATGTATAACCTGATGATGGAGTATTTTTGGAAAGGAAAGCCAATTATTGGTCTAAAAAAAAGTGTGCCTGCAACCTTAAAACAGATAGAGAAATTAACTCATGAAGACAGTTGTATAACGGATCCTATATGAATCATTACATCTGTGAAAGCACAAGCAGTCGGACAACAATACAGATTCTAAGCAAAACCCTAGGTTAGTCAGACTTATTTGGAATGGAAAACTAAAATCTAAATGTAGAATTAAAATCTAAACTGTTCAATGTAAAACCGCCCACAAGAAGGTCCACAAACGATGGAACCAAAGGAAACAGCATGTCTCGTCTGTCACAGGTCCCCCAACTTCATGTTGCAATACTAAAATCACTGGAGAACCACTTTAACTTTAATTTAGCTTTTAATACTTATAAGCTACATGACTATATCAATATATCACCGACCTCTATAAAAGACTGGTCCAAGATCACACTCATTTAGATCACATCGTTATTAGACAGTCAGTCTTAACCACTGCCATAATACATGCAGCAACTTCACCATGAAAAAGCGTGCAAATGATAGATTATAAAAAGGATCAAATTACCTGTCCCTGCCTCTGTGGTTTCCACCTCCACGACTCCTCCAGTCCTCGACGAGGGGTGGGAGGTCAGCTGGACGGTTCAGATACTGCTGGTATTCTTTGTCGTCCGATGAAAATCTGTGGGCAAACATCTCCTCGTAGCTCTGCTGGGTTTCCGTGGTTTCGGCCATACTGAGAAGACAGATGAAAAGCTGCAGAAGCTCTGGATATCACAACAAAGCTTATATCACGGCAAACATACCACGTTAGTCATTCTGTTTCTGTGTCTACTATGCTGCATGACAAATCCCCCATGTGGAACAATAAGAACTAGACTGCTCTGAGTGCGATTAGCTAGAGTTAGCTAAAGATGCATACAACACAACAATCACAATTAAAGCTTTTTCGCGCTAGAATTGAAAAAACATACCTTTACACGACGCGAATGTTGGTTCCTTTCGCTGCGAAATAATAACTACCTTTGAAGATATCCCAATACAAGTACGTCGCTGAAATACTTCCCCTCGGAACAAATTAAAATAGTTATATGGTTCCGGGAGCGCGCGCGCACACCTGTCAGTGATTGATGGGTGTTACCTGCCAGTTAGAAACAGGACCAACGGTCAATATGTAATCGTCTAAAGTCAGTTATTTGATACTTTAAAACCCAAGTTATTAATGCATATTTTAAGCTGAAGATGCCAATGAGAGGCACAGCTACTTTTCATTGTTCTGTAACTGGTACTTCGCTTAATTTAGGAGAAAGTACCGACTGCTGAAAATCGTCACTTAAAACATGTAAGTGCACCTTAATTTCAGAAAACCATCGTTGTTGGTCGTTTTGTCACAGCACGTTTTAATAATGTATTTTCGCTTAGAATTATTTCGTGGTGACGGACCACAGTTTGGGCTATAACTCCGACTAAGACCACATACACACACAGCATACCACAGGTGTGTGTGTGTGTGTGTGTGTGTGTGTGTGTGTGTGTGTGTGTGTCAGAAGCGTGGGCAGGTGGAAGCCGCTCCGTGTCGCTGCTGCTGCCCTTCATAATGAAACACAATCCCGTCGGGGAGGAAGAAACTCTGCGCAGCGATCAAGCGGCAGGGAAACGCAAACATAGACTTAGTTCATCAGCGCCGATTGTTGGAAGACAGCGAGGAGAAAGACACTCCGAAGTGGGATTTATTTTGTGGCGTATCTGAAGGTGGGAAACAAACACACAAGGAGGGAAAACTTCCTGAAATAACAGGGGTTCTGTGAGAGAGAGAGCCTGACAACCCAGTGAATCTAGTTTACGAAGAAGTGCTCCCATATTCCAGTTGTCTGTCAGCAGCGAGAGGACTTGTTCGACTCTTTGGACCGCTTATTATCTGCGGACTTTGACTGCGCTTTAAAACATACATTTCCCCGCAACCCGCAGCCGATAGAGCCTCTACATATAAAAAGGAGTTGTTCCTCAAGTCCGCGGCGATGGGGTGAGTAATCCAGAAAGCGCTGCCCTTCAGAGCGCCTCTCATGACACCTGCACTGTAATGTTATGTGTGTGTGTGTGTGCGGTGAAAACAAACAAACACAGAATACCTCTAGAACTGTCCAGTTTGCCTGTGAAGCCTCTGAATATATTTGCCTTTGTTACCCAAAGCTCATCTGTGCGTGTTGAGAGCCGAGGAAGTCTCACATTTACTCTTTAATATGTATGTTATTTTGCAATGTGGGTAAAAGGACTTCAGCTTGAAATGTGTGAAAAGGCTCGATGCCATATTTCTAAGTATGGACTTATTTATTACATTAGGTGGGTCCGTCTAATTCCTCTTTTAACACTACTGCGCCTCCTCATTTGTCTGTAGAAATATGGTTTTTAGAGGGTTATGATACGGAGGTGGCAGAGTCAACACTGCCCACTAATAAGGTGTGTGTGTGTGTGTGTGTGTGTGTGTGTGTGTGTGTGTGTGTGTG
>CALSCE010010649.1:2559723-2617647 GCA_943593645.1 Bovichtus variegatus
TGTGTGGTTGTGGATGTCGTAAAGAGGAGAAAAATTTCCTCTGTAGTTTTTCAGCAGTCATTCAAGTTCAACAGGCGGTCTGATCCTGCTTTCACCCCATGTTGATGCTCTTCTTTAGAATAACACGGACAGCGAGCTGCTCATTGCTGGGAGGCAGATCACTTCACCCACTCAGTGATAGATGACATGATTCTGAGCTTTTCCCCTTCACAATCATTGTTGAGTTGGGCTTTGAGGGCTAATTCCAATTCAGAATTGTGAGCAAAATACCCAGATTATTTTATTACTTTTAAAATGTTTGTAAATTCAACCTAAATAAATTGCATGGAGGACTCAGAAGGATTTGGATTCAGTAAGAAGATTCGCTACTGGAAGGACAAACAATACTGGCTACAATTATTCACTGAGATGACTTAAGTTCAGCAGAATTTTAATTTACTTATCATTCTCATGATGGTTGGCTTTTATTGCAGGTTTAATTTCAGGGTTTTAATTGAAAACATTATTTTACCATTGGTGTTAATAGCTTTGCTCATCTATCTCTCATTACTATGTTGGTGTGAAAGAACTCCATAACTGCTGGCTGTAATTGTCATGTTTTAATTTCACTTAAAATGCTCTTCCTATGAACTTGCCACAGGCACTCAGCCCTGAGTGGCAAACACAAAACAATCTGTATCAAACAAAGAAAAACAAAACATTTAAAACTTTTCTAAAATGGGTAGGAGCTGTTGTGCAGTTTTTAGAAATTGAGCAAACGTTTTTGCAGACTGCTAAAGAGAGGAGAAGCAAAATCAATATTAAGATTCACTCTATTATCCCACATTGCAGGATATTTGGATTGGGCTTCCACCCATGCTGCATCCATAAAATACACTCCGCATACTGTTAACCTTCTGCTTTATCTCCAAGCCTTGGCATGTAGTTTACATTATCCGACTAGGGTAAAACCGCTTCAGGAAACTGTAAGCATATTGAAAGACATAATAATAAAACATAAACTGATGCTAAAATGGATAAAAACCTATAAAAAGTGCTGCCACTGGAAAATAGTCGAGCAATGTGGAGTGATTCTTTCTAATATGGCTGGGTGATTTGGCAAAAACATTTCAACTTCCACACACCACTGACTGTCCGTGGCACATTGTTACTGATTCTGACAGACTTCAAAATATTGAGATATCTTGAAGTTCTATCAAGATGTATAAAGTTGTTTTCCTTTTTTACAAAACGACAGTGAGTCTTCTCTCGTTTGACTGTGTTACCACACGTCGATAATTGTCTCAAATGTATTGGGTGCACATGGAAATCTTCCATTAGACGATGCATGCGAGTGCTTACATAGTGATTACATATACATACAAGTGCACAGTCTCACACAAACAACTATGTGTAGATATGTGTTACTGTCGCCTGTGAGAGGGGAGGGTGTTGATGTGCTACTGGATTTGGTTTGCTGTAAAGATTTAGTGTTTGTGTTACATTATCACCTGATTGTCCGCGCTGAGACTCTCAGGACTCAGGAGACATAGCTCAGTGTCCCTCTCCCTGTAGTTACAAATTGTGCGTCTTATCCCTCACAACGTCCCTCTCCTCTCTCCTCTCCTCTGCAGGGAGCAGCCGATCTACACCACCAGGGCCCATGTCTTCCAAATCGACCCAACCACCAAGAAGAACTGGGTCCCTGCCAGCAAGCAGGCCGTCACCGTCTCTTACTTTTACGACAGCACACGCAACAGCTACCGCATCATCAGCGTGGATGGATCCAAGGTATGTGTGTGTCTGTTTGTGTAATCATAGGAGAAAGAGATGATGGGGAAACATTTATCTGCTTTCAGGAGCTGAAGAAGCGCACTTAAAGCCAGAATTTAACAAAAGTAATTTTGAAGCAGATTAATTATACATATATATCTGCAGCCTCTATTGATCGTTGCTGATCATTTAATATTTCTGTGCTCTCCTGCTGCTGATGTGAGGAAAGTCATTTGTGGCTGCCCGTTTTCCCTCCACAACTTCGGACTCATAAGAACATCGGAGAAAACGTTTAATTAAATCAATATCATGGAATTAATAAGGATATTTTTCATCATATATCTTTATATAGATATGGCAAATGTATGCAAAATCACACATAAAATAATCAACTGTTGTTCAAAGCATCATGAATTACATGAGACCAAACTCTTCATGTGTCAAAACTAATTTTGTTTGTCTTTAATTGAATGCTCTGAATCATTGATTTGAACTGATGCAGCAATTAGTTATTATTTTCACTGTTCATTTTTTTTCATGAACGAAATAAGTGTTTAGTCTACAAAAGGCCAGAAGAGTGAAAAAGGGAGATGTGTCCGAACAGTCAGTCAGCTTACAAAAATAAGCAGAGAAAAGCAGCATTTTCACGTTTTTAAAAACTGAAAAGCGTGTAGGCTCAGCATTAATTCTTGATTTTATATGAGAAATTCTTAATTGATTATCAAAATTGTTGTTGATTAACTTTTGGTTTATTGATTAGTCGACTAATCTTTTCGGCATAAATTTTGACAGAAATTTGTAGAACATCAATTGTATAGAATCATCATCATGACATGATTTGGCAAAAAGTCGCTATCACTCAGCCTTAATTGTAATGTTTGTCAAATTAAGATAAATGTTGTTCCCATGGGTGTCAGGGCAACACAACCTGAAAAACAAGCATACATTATTCATTGTGAGCATCTGCTATACGCATTAGAAAGCACACGACACATTCATGTCTACGTTCACATAGCATCACCTTACATGTGATGTAAACTGCTAAATCAGTCTCCATTAAGATAGACATGCGTCAATGTTGGACTTAAAATATGTGAAAATAGTTTAGCACAGAAAAGTAACTTGAAGGTTGAAATCAAAGTCTGAACTTCAGTAAACATCCCCTTTTTTTTTAGCAAATTCCCAAGAGCTGCACACCTGTTGAGTCGCAACTAAACTAAATTATCTGTAATTTACTGTCGCCAAGAAACGGCTGACAGGAGTCATCTTTTAAGGACTGTAGAGCTTTTAATAGTCCCACTGGATAAGATCTTGTTCCAAGTCAAATTCCTCTGCAGTGATTTCATTTATTTTTTAACCTGATTTGATATTTTCTTTTGATTTCCGTTTCACCCATGTGTGTCGAATAACAAGGAGTCACTTTGTTGTTTAACATGCACTGTATGTGAACATGCAGCTCACAAAATTATTTTGATTTGTCTTCAACGATGAATGATGTTGAGATTAAATCATGCATGTGATAATCAACGGCATACGAGTGTGCCTATGCACCATATTCACACCTTCTTCCTCCCCTAACTGAAAGAATATATGTGTTTCCATGGCGATCAGAGCCTACTCTCTGTGTGAACACTGGAGGAGAGTTGTGACCGCTGTATCCCTCTGCAGACACTGTCAGGCAGTCACCTTTCGCACTATTTTAAATCACACAGATTACCTGCAGAGCCATTTCAGGATCTGTTTGTGTCCTCATCGTTCGTCTTTTTACCACACACCTCTCTGTTTGGGTGAGGGGCCTGTTGAGTTCAGGGCTAGGATTACCAGCCCAACAGCTGAAGGGGGGGGGGGTCTCACAGGAACTCAACATGGATATATTTGAATGTAGAGTATTTGCATTGCAAGCATTTTCTGCCATTGCATAGGACTTCTCAACAGTGACAAATGAATGCAAAGGGCATACAGTATGAATGTTTTTTGCTTAGAAACACATTTTCCTATGCAAGTTAGTTTAAAAAAAAAAGAAGAAAAAAAAAAGAAAGAAAATGCCCTATTTCTCTATTCCTGCATAGCATTGTTGAGTCAAAATATGCTTCAAATTGGCTCTCTTCCCCAGCTAGAAACCAGAGAAGCACAACTCTAATCTGGTACGTCAACAAGCAGTATTTATGCAGCTACAGCACTGACGATACTACTTGCATGTTTAATCTTTATCAAAAAAAGATATCTGAAATCTACTTTGTTTCTTGTTGGATACATCTATATGTTTGTATGTCCTCTGTATCCTCGAGGCCAGGAGTCCTCTCTCTGCTCTCCTGTCATCCTCCCTGTGCTCTTGCCTCTACACTGTCCTGTAACCTTGAGTGTGTGCAGTATGTGTCATATAGTGTCTGCAGGCAGCAGCTATATGTGAGCTATGAAGATTAACATTTAGCATACAATGTTGTGTCAATTTAAATGGAGATGATTTGTGTTTCCAGTTAATTCAAGTAAGTCAAAGTGATCATGTCAGTATGAGCAAAGTCACCGAAAGCAAGGAAATGTTGAGTCATATGAAATAAATGTTAAATATAGTTTTGTATTATGCACACTAGCTGCAAGGGAGGCAGGTCTGTCCAGAAGAATAGTCTGCACTGCTGTACACACTAACTTTGACAGACCGTCAGCTTATATTCGTCCATCCGTGATGGCGGCGGGCAACTCGCTGATGATGATATGGAAAGTAGAGGAGCATATCAGCACTTTTGACTCTCGTTCATCCCGAATCACACTTCTTATACAGCGATGTACCACTATGACAACCCAGTGGAAGGTGTTCTTTCTGTACTTTATGAACTATTCAAACTGTGATCACTTTCCAAGCTAGTGTAAAAAAACAACAACTTTCAGCTCTTATTTCTATGCTTTTTGCCTCATATTTTTCTCTCTTACATCCTAATCTCTCTTTAACTACCTATTTATTTTATTTTATTTCTTACTACTTCTCCCCTAGCCAGTGTCCAAAATGAACATTTTGGCTCATGTGCCAAGGCCTGGTTAGATAAAAGACCAACTCCTACCAAGAATAGGAATTCAAATTCCTCTAAGTGAGCTTGTTAAATATGTTTGTGGCTGGTAGGTTTGCCAGTTGTAAGTTCTAAATACTTTAATGTATATACACCAATATTAGAATCCACAGCCAGGTTTTCTGTGTTATCTGCTGCTCCCCTATAGCATTGAGGCTGCACCCCAAGCAAACCTTATAGTTTCTCTACCTATGTGTCATAATGTTTCGTTTCCACTAATAAAAAGAAAAAGCGCAATTTCCACTGGGGATGAAAGAGACATGTCTGCTTTGCACTTTAGACTCCAGTATTTGCCCTACACACTTTTAAGTTGGAGTTTGGATGAATCATTAAAAATCAAGCTAGATTGGGTACCTTACTGTATTCCCAGCCATCACAATGAGAGAATGCCCTGGGTTTATACAAGTCCCAAAACAGTCATCCATTAGCATTGTAGTGCACTCACACCCAAGCTTCTATGAGCTGATGTGAATCTCCAACATCAGGAAGTTCTGTATTGTAAACAACAATGGATATCACTGACTATTTTGTCAGAGAAAAACAAAACTGTAACAACAAATATTTAAAAGAACATTAATGTCATCTAAAGCGCATGTATTTATGAACTTCTTCCAATGAAACGGCTTCAACGATTAGTCGATTGACAGAAAAAATAATCCCCAAATATTTTGATTATTAATTAAGAGATTTTCATGCAAAAATGGAAGAAAATGCTATTTTCAGCCTCGAATATGGAGATTTCAGCTTTTATCCATTTTATATCATATTAAACTAAATATCTTTTGGTTTTGGACTGACAAAACAAGACATTTAAAGACATCACCTTGGACTTTGGGGAAACATTTTTCACTATTTTTGGACATTTTATTTTTAAAAGCTGAATTTGTAAAGCTGTCTATTGTGATGGAAATTGGCCATTCATTGTCTAGTGTCGAGCTTTATTTCTATTTCTGTGGGGATACGCGTGAAGGTCTCTGTGGATCTATGAAGGGACTGGTGGGTGGGGGGGTGTGGGGTAACCAATAGATTACAGAGGAGCTGACATTCACACCCTCCAAATATCAACATCGCTTGGTGAAGCCCTGTGTATCAACATAGATTCATCCTGTCAGGACAACTTCTTCATATTCACATTACCCATGCCTGTTCGCTTACGTTCAACCTGGACAGCCTGTAGTTCTATATTCATGAAGCTATAAATGAATGCTATGTAAGATCAGAGCTTTAATAATGCAACAATTAACACATCATTTCTAACTTTTAATTTAGGCTTCCACTTTTATGATTGTGGAAAGCATGAGGGCCAGTTCAGTCAAAGTATGAAAGTCGATAGAGTTTATGTGGAAATACAGAAAACAGCCTTCACTTTAAGATTTTAGTGTGGTGGTGCACCCCCAGCTCCAACTAAGTTAACCCCCGTCCTCCCTTCGGAAACCAAACCTGCGTCATTGCCACCAGAGAACAGCGTGTTTTTGCAGTCCTTAAATATATGATGAGATGGAATGCATCAGGTCATTAAAGCAATTGGCGGACATACAAAAATATTAAATATTTCACTTCATCTACATCACACCTATGCTTGATGAGCAATTTCCATTTTGCTGTCGGCTTTGATGACAGGACTATCATCTCGTCTTTCTTTGGCTGTGTTTTAGTTATAGCTCCATTTTTATCATCCTAAAAAAGCGACCAGTTGTCCTTTATTCAAGCTACACAAGTGATACAGCTCTTTCACTCCCATAAACTCCTCTCCCATGTTCTACATCTCCTCTCTTTCTTACTGACTCTGCAGATTCTGTGCACTCTGCAGACACATAATCAGCCGAGAAAGATTTTTTCCTATTACCTCCTGGCTGTCTCTGAGTTTCTAACTGACCCTCAGGCCATTGGCCAGCCCAGCTTCGCGCTGTGCCTCCTGTGCCACTTGATCCACAGCCCGGCTCACCACCGGCACAGCTGCCAGCGTCACTCCGCTCTCCCTCCCTCTGTCTCACCCTCCCACTCTCACTCGCTGCTCACTCAGTCGTACACTCATACATGCCAGCATACAGTCACAGAGCCCACGAAGATGGTGGCAACCAGGTAGTCCTGTGTGTTAACTCACAGATTATTGGGATTCCATATCATTTGTATATGCCTGATGTTTCTACTCGTGTTCCAGTAGGTTTTCTTTTTCCAGTGATGCCTTTTTAATGGCTTGTTTTGTCTGACTAGCAGTCCCAAACCCAAAGACATTTAGGTTACGACCCTTAAAGACAAAGAATCCTAAAAATCTAAATGCTTCTAGATTTCTGTTGCTCAAGTACTTCATTAATTGATTGATTAATTGACTCAAGTGTTTCAGCTCGACATCATTCAAATCCCTTCATATATGTAAAACAAAAAACTTGAGGGGTGTGTGTGTGTGTGTGTGTGTGTGTGTGTGTGTGTGTGTGTGGCTATAACATTGATCTGCCCATTTAAAATCAAGAGTCAGTTAGCCTACATTAGTTTTATATCATAAACTCTAGCAGCTCAGGCATATCAGCCCAACAAGGGTTAATTACCTCAGTTCAATGTTACGCTGAATTTGACAAGTCTGTTATCAATTTGAGAAGTACAACTTTGAGCAGCAGTTCTGAACATGGTATGTAGAGAAGGCTCTGACAGGGTTTTTCTAGCAATCAAAGGAGATGAAACTGAGAAGTAATTTAGACTCTTAATTGACAACATATGATAAATCTGACAAATTTGAGGGTAATCTGGTTCAGTTCTTCAAAGGGAAACACTGTATTTTGATTCATATACTTCTTCTCGACATGTTATGTTTTAAAAGGTTGGTGTTGTCTGGTTACCTCATTTTTAAAAAAATGTTTTGCTTCAATTTGCAACAGCGGCTCAGTTTCTTCACAATGATCATTAAAGTTTATCTTTACACTTCTCTTTGTGCCATTCACTCAGCTGCTAGAGATGAGACGTGCAGGTGTTTCTCAGGCTTTGCTCAGGTCTCTCTTCAGGGGAATATAGGTCACCTTTGTTTTTGATAAAGCCTCTGAAAGAATGATTACTTAAAAAATCAAATTACCAACACTTTAGTCATTTGCCAATCTCCTTTTTTATTTTGATAAACCGTTGATGTGGGAATGTAGCCAGAATCAGTGTAATCTTTGAGTATATGACACTGAGGTCTTTTTCTGTGTATGTGCAGTGATCTTTCTCTTTAATGTGCCAATGTCACCATTTGGTTAGCTCAGTCTGCTTTTTTTGGTCTCTGTGTCCAGTCAGGATGTGAAGTGTTTTAACACCTCAGCCACTGAAAAGATGGAGAGGGAGATGGTGGGGGCGTAGAAAACGACTCGAGCCTGTCAGCAATTAGAATTTTCTCGAGTCCTGTGATCAGAGCCATGTTGCTATGAAACGAGGGCTGCACTGTGATTAAACTGTCTTCTATTGTTTCCCAATTGTTGTGCATTTGCTTTTAAATTCTCTTGTATCTTGGTAGTGCGATTAGGTTTGTGGACATAAGCAGTAGTAAATTAAAGCTGCTTGTGTTTACATGCACATCTAGCTGTTCATATATGATTGGACATGTACAGCAATGCAGTAAACGCACACAAATCAGTGCAGTCTGGTCAGGCTGAAATAGGAAGTATTGAGCATCTATTGGTTTCTGCTGTCACTGCCACGTGCACTAGTTACAATTATAGACTGCAACAGATGTTTTCCAGCAGCTGATTTAATACATGGCTGCAACAGGTGAACGTGTACTGTAGCAAATATGGAGACTGTAATTTGACTACTTGGAGGTTGGTGGGTCAGCATTCACCACTGCATAGAGTGTGCCTGTTTGTGTGTGTCAATCTTTTATTTATTTGCGTTAGTTAATTTTCGTCAGCAAATCTTTATTTGCAATTGTGGAACAAAAATGACGCGTACAAATAACTTAAATGTTTTGCATACATATAGTGTGTATACCTGCCCCCAACAACGTACACCCACCCCTGTCATGGACTGCTTGACCATAATAAATTGAGTGGCGTGGTGTAATGTATGTTTCTGTTCATGACCCACGAAGCTAAGACTTCATTTCCGCTGCTGTGTGCAACCACATCTCCAAGTTGGAAGATTTTGCATTATAACATTTCATCTCGTCATCATTAAGTAGTAGCAAAGTCTGTTCATGTGATATGTTCTTACCTGTCAATTCAGACAAAACTTTGGAAACTCAACTCCAAAAGTCTTTAACAGAGGGGCACTCCCACATCATGTGTTAATAGCTTCCCACTGAGTTAAGTTGGCACATGTTAGACTGACTTTGTGCTTGTTTCATGTGAAAAATAGTGGCAGATATAGTAAACTCTGTAATGTATTTTAGAATGACAAGCTGATGGTTCTGCTTCTTCAAGTGTGTGTCGATGTTTGTGGATTGAAGATGGATTCTTTGATTCATTTTGAGATAATGACACTCACCATTTACCATCCAGCATCATGAATTTATATTTGATTTCTATGCTTTTAATGTATAAAATGTGTTTCCCTCTATAGAAAGGATGGAGAAGATTTTACTCTTTGACTACATCCAAAGATTGCTTTGTATTCAAAATAGCTTTGTATTGTAGAGAGGCTCTCAAACATACATATGAGTCAGATGTTTATTTTTATTTTTATGAAGTGACAGAAAAAAACAATAAATATGCCAATTGTAATCAAACTGGTCAGTGTGGGTAAGTTGAAAGACATGGGCAGCAGGATATTACAGATGTACTCTGTATGAATGGAGCTACAATAGGGGATTGTCCCTTACTAAATCAATAGGACTATTCATCATGTGAATGCAGCTGCTGGAGCTTCTTCTTTCATAAGTCTTGGTTGTACATGACACACTTTTCAAAACCCAGCAGCGGGCATCTTTCTGAGGGAGTCAGATGGACCTGAGAGCCATGTTGGAAGTCTATACATGATTATCTGCATAGATTATCAGTTTAATCTCCAATAGGCGTAGGACATTAATGATAAATTGTTATGCCCTAACAGGTGATCATCAACAGTACCATCACACCCAACATGACGTTCACCAAGACATCGCAGAAGTTTGGCCAGTGGGCGGACAGCAGGGCCAACACTGTGTTTGGACTGGGCTTCGCTTCGGAGCAGCAACTGGCCAAGGTGAGGAGAGGAAACATTTCTACGGCATCACATGAAATCACAAAAGCACCCAGCTTAGAGACATTTGATTTTCGTATTTGTCCTAAAACTGGAATTTGTTATTAATTGAACAGCAGGTGGGGAAATGAAGCAGACCATGATTTAAGGGTATATCTGGTTCTTAAATCATCCCCCCTATTACTAAATAATTGGCTCCATGATCTCTTAACCCTTTTCAGGATGAGCCACACTGTGTATGGCATTTCTGCTTGTATTGCCACTAATCGTCACGTGTCTGTCATATTTTCAGTTTTCTGAGAAGTTCCAGGAGGTAAAAGAAGCAGCCAAGCTCGCAAGGGACAAATCTCAAGACAAGGGGGAGACATTGAGTAATCACTCCCAGGTAAGTGATATATGAAATTCTGATTCAACACCTCTGCTGCCCTACTGTCTCCTCTACACAGAGAAAACTATCAACACTGCAGAAAGAATAAGCAATTAAAACATTTAAGTTTAGGTCAGTTTCCTTCACAAGCGCCAACGGGTACAGATTATATGTTAAGTATTAAAAAAAAAAGTTCAAATATTTTATATGAAGGCCTTTTTAAAGCATGTGTTGAATATTATGTGAAAACACAACAGAAATCATTTGTGTAACAGTGTGAATTGTCATAAAAGAAAGTCCTAAAATACAAACTACCTGGCAGGCACCACTGCAATTTAGAGGAAAAGGAAGTCAGTGAGAGTAATTAAACAATAAATGTTTCTCGGTTCAACTCAAATGATCTTAAACTGATAATTCTGTCAGTGAGTAAACAGCATTGATTGGACGTAGATCCAGCAGTCTGGCCTGCTCTCTGCCTGCACTGACTCCAGATGGCACGAATCAGATGCACAAAGCTGCTGGGCCATATGACATGATAAATACTGGCATCAGTTTTACCTCACAACTCCGCTGTCATAGCTGACGTGTCCAAGGTGTTTACAGTGTTTCACCAATAGAAGCCCAGGGCCCTTTTTCATAGCCAGAGCAAGATTTATTACCAAATGTATGGATTTTAACCCATCAGACCTTATCAAAGCTGCAGGTAGACTGAATCAAAACCTGCCCTGAACCATAACACGTCTCCCTCTCTCCCCTGCCAGGAGTCTGGACGTGAGACACCCTCAAGCAACCAGGCGTCCAGCATTAATGGGACAGATGACGAGAAAATCTCTCATGTCGGTCCAGAGGCTGCTGTGCTGAAGACCGAGAACGAACATCTGAAGAGTGCCATAGAACAGAGGTAAGGTCTTCTTTCATGGACCTCAGAAGAACCTCTTTAATGTGACATGCATCTTAATGCGTTTCCTATCTTTGTGATTTAATCATGTGCCACACAGTCTCACAATACAGCAAATCTCACTTAAAGGGGCAATGGGGCATCATATCATTTTAACTCACAACAGCTCCTGATCCCTCTCTTTTCTTGTCTTTTAATTGTTTCTGTGCTGAACTGTGCTCAAGTGTTCTCCCTCTTCATTGTATTGCTGCTGTATAGGATATCATGTCCCCAAAGGGCTCAGAAATAATCTGCTCTAATCTAAAGAGTGATGCTACTCTCCACCATTTGGTTATATGGCCTTTATAATCCAGATGCTGAGTGTATAAATTGCTAAATGCATGAAACACCAGATTTGGATCCAGATGGGATTAAAATGACCCAAGGGCATCAGAGTCAACTAAAACTACAGTGAATTAATTTAGCCAGAATTAGTACTGGATAGCAACAAAAAATCACTGAAATATTTGGTCCAGATGGGATTAAAAGCCCTCAGGTAAAAAAAACAACAACTAATTAGCAGACCTTTCCTGGCAGTACTTCACACACAAAAGGAAATAATAATTAAATGAACATCTGCATACTGCACGAGTGGTGTGGGTAAAACTTTGTTTTCTAGTGGTTCTCAATCATTTTCCCAGAAAGAAACTGATATATAATAATATATTCTTTAGAAGGTTCCTGGACTGGACAATGTAAATTGGTACCAATTATTATATTGAAGATTGCTAGTGTAACCTGGAGTCTGTTGGTCAGTACACGGCTAAATTACTTTTATATTGTGATTCCTGATATGCTGTTTATTTTCTATCCTTATTTTGTACTTTTAAAATATGGAACTGAATTATTTACTATTTGATTTAATTGCTATCTTTCATTTTACTTCTTTAATTACTTCTAGTTATAGTCTGAGTCAATTATTATTATTATTATTATTACTTCATTATTTTGTTTTAAATCTTTCTAGTGTCTAATGGTACATTGAGGGAGAATACACAGTATCGTATAAAACTATTAATGAATATGTACTTGTGTTGAAGTTAATATTTATCCTACAAGAAGCTATATTTATATATTTCTTTATTTTCTATTTCTTTGTGGCCTTTCTTACTTTATTGGTTGAAGTTAACCTTATAAAAATGATGACTGCTAACTATATTGTATAAAATAATTCTAAATCAACGTTCTCTTCACTTCACATCTGGTTAACCCTGAAGATATAAATACGTTGTAAATTAGGACCTAATCAGATGGTTCTTTCCAGGAAACATCCGATGATAAGGAAGTTACAGATCTGTCAAATAAATGTGTCATTGTGTTTGAAACACTGATTCCAAAACACAATGTTGTTAAAGGAGAAACATTTGTTTCAAGCCAGTGCATCAAGCTTACATGCATCTTTAAAGTTCTCCAGGTTGTGGTCAAGAAAAGCTGTTTGGTGGACCATTGCTGCCTGTCTTTGTTGCCTATTTTCCATGCCTTCATAAGGCCTTGAGATTTTGTTTTTGAGGAAGTGTGTCACCTCAGTGAAACAGCTGAGGAATGCAGAATGCTGCGGTGCAAGTCTATCTGCATTTGATGGAGAGCAGCACACTTCAAACCAGCCATGCATAAGGAAGGGAACAGCGATGCATACTAAATATACATCCCAACCCCTCTGACCTCATTGATAAGACAGAAACACACTGGTGGTATGAAAAGATAACAAACTGTGTGTTGGTACATATCAGGGCTGCGGCTCATTAAACCTTTGAGACTTTTACCACTTATTTCTTTTCTTTTTTATCATCTAAATATCTCTTGACAGTGGGATGTACACCACAGCTAATTAAATAGTCAGGACTGCAAGGATTTTGTAGCGTGTCATGTCAGTGGGCACAAGCCCCAGGCATTTCAACACTAACCTGTCTACATTTCTCCCCCATTAATAACTCTCCTCCTGGCTCTCTCTCTGTCTCTCCTGTCTGACAGCAACACCAACACCAAGAAGTGGGAAACAGAGCTGCAGACTTTAAGAGAAAATAATGCCAGGCTGGTGGATGCACTGCAGGAGTCGTCTGCTAATGTGGAGAGCTGGAAGAAACAACTTGGTGCCTGCAAGGAAGAGAGTGACACGCTCAGGGAAAAGGTAATACAGTCGGGGAAGTTAAATAATGTACACAAACCCATCGATCCTGCTGGCAGAAAAAGTGACGGGTTAGAAACACTATTGCCTATTTTTATAAAAATGTGACAAAACTGTCACAAAATGAGTTGATTCTCTGTCCTAGGTAGATGAATCTATTATTTAAAGTCTGTATAGGGAGATGATTGAGTCCCTCACCAAATTTAGAAAAATCTCAAGTTTCTCCAGTTTCTTCACTTTGAGCGAGCAAAGTGCTGTGTATTTTATCAGTTTCTGTGTTCCCTGCACCAGAGTCCACTATAAATAGAATCATTTTAGTTTCATAATCAATGTGGACTGTTTCTGCAGCTGGGCTGGTGTTGCAATGATACTCTTTGTTTTGTAACATGCTGCAAGTCTTTTTTTTGTCTAATTGCTAGTGTCAGTTTTTTAAGACGACATCGCTTATGATATTTAGCATATTTAGGATATGCAAAATAAAAAGATGTATGACGGCTAAACAAAATGTGAAGAAGTTCTTCGAACCTGTTGACCTCATTGATTAGACTTTTCACAATAAAAACATGGCATTTTTCAAAATAACTTTTTCGTTCTGTGTGCAGATTGCAGAACTAGAAGCTCAGTGTAACGAAGCCAATCAGGAGAAGCAGAGAAACGCTCAACTGTCTGTACGAGTGCAGGAGCTGGAGGCTGAGCTGCGCGACAAAGAGCAGGTGAGACGTCGGTTTGTCTTGAAACAACAGGGCCACTGATGAGAGCAGGGTTGTCTGTAAAGTGTGTGAAACCATGTTTTTCTTTGTAAGGGTGGTGGTCTTTTCCCTTTTTATTACCTTTTTTAGTTTATGATTCACTTTCATCAAAACAAAATCAGTTTTCATGTTAACATTCCTGAAGTTGCAGATCTACTTTCTCTTCCTCACTCCAACATTTCATTGTGTGTCCTCACTGTACCCCAGCTCTTCGCTTCTTGTTCTCACTCAGTACCACTCCGCTCCCTCAGGAGGTGATTACACCCCAGTAGGAAATGATAGGTAGTTTGGTGGGATCTTGGATTTTTGTATGGATCGGTCTTGTTAAATTCGCCTACCCAGTTAAACCCAGACCGTTCTACTCCCGAATGTTTTTCTCTCAATTTCCGTTCATCTTACTTTTGTGTTCTGCAATAGTCACACTGGGGTGATGTAAATTCATCAACTGACTTTGTGTGTGGTCAGAGCAGCAGGGAAGTTTTGCACAAATGCCATTTGCGACATCGCCTTATGTCTACTGCATCAGTCATCTATAATCCACACTAGCTGTCAGTGCAGCGGAGCCTATGGTGCTGTTATTTCTAATGAGGACGAGCCCCGCACAACTACAAAGTCTTTTGACCTTTGCTCATTGCTGGTTAAATGCTGTTTTTTGTCTGTAGACAAATTATTAGGACATACTTCTGGCAACCTCTGAGTCTCGCTGCCTGTTTTTGATAGTGACCGTGTCTCCCTAACAACGTCATGATAGGAAGACACAATCAGCCACATGAGAGGAACAGATTAACAAAACAAGTTCTGTTACATCGAGAGGAAAATAGTTGATAAGTCTGTATATATTTTTGGTTCAACAGCAAAAGAAAGTATTTCAGTCTGTTTCTCTGTTCACAATGGCTTTTATATATTGTATGTAGTGGAAAGAGATTCTGTCACAAGGTGGCATCTTCATCTGTCCTTAAACCAACAATTATTCCATATTTTCTTGATTATACGTTGTGTATATGAAACACCAGAAATCAGTGAAAAATGCAAATCACAATTTCCTCAATGTGATGTCAATTACTACTACAAAATTTAATACGATTGCAAAATAATGATGTTTATGGCTCTGCTGCGTAAAGACCCTTTTTAAATCCCAGAGGTAAACGGTGTGTCTGGGATATTCTAGTTTAGCACCTGGCAGCCTGAGTATTAATAGAACATGTAAATCTTTCCTTGGAGAGCTGTATGTCTTACACAACAACAGGAAGAAAGCAGTTCAAAGAGCTGGAGCTGATTTTGAAAGATTATGAGTAAAGAATAATTTCCTTCGGGGGCTTCAGCGTTTTACAGTCCTGTGTATCAGCCATAATGCTTCTAACAGTGACCGAGGAGCCTGCAGAAGGAAGTCTCATTGTTTGCAGAGCACTGATACGGCAGACGGCCCACAGAGGCTCATCTGCCAAGTGACTCACCCGCGTCTAGAAATGCACACGCTCAACTCCTCCAATTAAAAAGAAAAAAAAAAAAGTGCAGATGAATTATTAACAATCACTGTGGTGTTGACCCCAGCGCTGGCCAGACGTGCACTAACAGAACCAAGCTGCAGCAGGTGACTCCAAAGACTCGGCCAATTATTACTTAGTGTGGAAGGGCTTGGAGCGAAGCTATAGATGCTATGAAACTGCACTTTGTGTGTGTGGCTTAAAGCAGCAAAGGGATGCAACTTTCAGAGCGATAATAGATGCTTAATTAAGTAGAAAGCATACGCATTCCTTACCTGCTTTGTATTGCTACCATCATTGTTTCGTACCACCTGAAAAAGTGTATGTAGCACAGAGTATCAAAAAGCTGGGTGCACGATATGTACTTTTCTTTCCTGACTCTTTGATCAGTTTCTCATTTAAATAATAACTTTGTCAATTGTTTATTTTATTTAGACAAAGTTCTTGTTGACATACTTCATAACCTTCAAAGGAATAGTTTGACATTTTGGGAAGTATGCTTATTTGCTTTCTTACAGAGAGTTAGATGAGAAGACAGACGCCACTCTCATGTTTGTACGCTAAATGTGAAGCTGAAGCCAGGAGACAGTTGGCTCAGCTTAGCATAAAGCCTGGAAACTCAAAAGGCCGATATGAGAGGGGTATCCATATTCTCATCTAACTCTGGGCAAGAGAGCGAATAAGTGTATTTTCCTCATAAGTTAAGCTTCTTTTGTTAAATGAGCTATAATGTGCTTAAGAAAACAATATAGAAAGAATCAACACGATATGTTTTGCTGGCTTTTGATGAACTGGTTTCTCTATCTACTTTGCCCAGGAGCTGGAGAACCTGAGGAAGCAGGCAGAGATAATCCCTCAGCTCATGGCGGAGTGCGAGAGCATCACCACAAAACTGCAGGTACGTTCAAAGCACCCAGGAATCCCACAAACCCCACATTTCTCTCAGGCGTGATTCACAGCAGAGTATAAAAGCTCGAGCTTACATCACGCGTGAGTACATGATGTCTGTCACAGCGAGGGAACACGCAGGCTCTGAGGCGTAAGCAACACTTTCAGACGGAGGTAAATAATGAGTTCCTATTCACCATTCTGCCTGAGGGCCGGTGACACAACGTCCCCATCACGTGTCTCTCTAACGCACATTGTGGTTACTGTATCTATTAATAAAGGACCATCCCCAGTACAACACTGAGTGGATTATTGCCTCTTTGAAAAGGTTTCCTCTTCCATAGATACTGCATCTTTGTCACGGCTTATTCGTTTTTTGGCATCTGTTTTGCCGACTACAAAAACAGTTGAAGTTGTTTGAGAGCTGTAATGACAGAGACTGATAACGTTTTTGATGGGCGTGAGAATCTACTGTTGCCAAAAACAATACAGATTCACGCCCATCTCCTCTCGTCTTCCTTGTAACAAAGAGCACCTGTTCATCAAGTCTGATTCCTCATTGAGTAATATCCGACTTTCTGTAAAACCAGAAGTGTCAGGCTCGGTGAGTGCCAAGTTTTGACACGATAGTGACGCTCATCTCGCCCTTTTTTCTGACTGACTCAGATTTAATCATCCATGCTGTCATGCATGTGCTGCTTTTCAAGCCGGGGCAGGGAGGAGAATAAAACCAACAGTGGCATGCCTGAAGTTCTTGTGCTTCACAACGCTCGACCGCCTGGTTTGTTTCTGCAGCAGCCAGCTGGATAAATGACGGTGACAACCGAACCGGCGGATCAGGAGTTTATCTAACCAGCTAGCCACACTGAGGAGAAGCATAGACAATGGGATTCCTCAAATTCCTCCGTTCACCCAAAATGAAAACTCAGCCACAGCCCATTCAGACAGAAGTTAATGGGTGCAGTAAAACAGTTGTGGCTGTAGCAGTTCTGTGGCTTCTTTTTATTTATTTATTTTTAAATGAATCCACTTACTCTACATCTGCGTTTGTGGTCATGGCTCCTCTCTATTTAAAGACAACACCCCACGTGGGGATCAGGTTTCAGGAGTCAGCTGGAGGATACAGTCACACAGGCGCAACACCCATTCAGCACTCCTATTTTAAACCCCACCCTTCAATGGTATCTTTGACATAAATGTGTCACTTGTGTCGCCTGCTAGTCTGAAAGACTTGCTTCACCCTCCCATCCTCAATCCTAAATGTAAAGCAGGGCAGTCATGATATTAGGTTTTCACTACAAGAATATCATGGCCAAAATAATTCACATAACGATTTTATGGCGACATCTATAGAACATTTGAAATAATAAATACTGCTCTCAGTCAAATTCATCTTTAACTTTGCCAAAACGCAAGAGAAAGAAATTAATTACACTTATTTGTGTGTGGGAGACTAAGTGAGAATGGGGGGAAGGAAATGATTTCAGTGGCCCTGGATTATTCACACAATGCGTTTGTTTATTAACAAGATATCGATTTTTTTTTTTTTTTTTTTTTTTTTTTTTTTTTTTTTTACATTTTTTTTATAAATATCACATTTATCACCAATACAGGTATATTGTTACACCCCTAATGTAAAGCTTTGTTTTCAGTCTTGATTATGTAAATGGGGATTTATTTCTTACAGCTTTTGGGGAAATGTTCCCCAGAACTCAGTGCAAAGCAGTGAATTGCTGGGTTGAGCTGCTTTTATCTCATGTTTGAAAGAAGCTCTGTCTTTAGTTTGGCGTCTCTGCCAAGATAAAGACTAAATAACTGCTACATGAAATACTCTGACATCCCTCTTAAAGAACTAATTTGATTTCCCTTTATCCACCATCTGCTGTGTTGTAACTATTATTTTTTGTGCCTAATATCCATCCACAGACTGCCGAGACGAAGAACAAAGAACTGGAGGGGAGGATAGAGGGTCTTCAGCTGGACATAGACGACAGTCAACAAAAGCAGGTCAACATGAAGGGCGAGCTGAAGAAGTTCATGGATATGCTGGATGGAAAGATAGACGAGCTGCATGAGTTCAGACAGGGGCTCTCCAAGCTAGGTGTTGATAACTGAGTTAAGTGGCACTGAGCTGAAAGGGTCAGAGGTCAGGTACGGAGGATTCACTACAGTTTGTCTTCAGGGCAGAAACTATGTGGCACCTTCTCCCCCAAGGTGATGTCCACTCAGACACTATCAGCTTTGGCTTCTAATAAACACTACCATGTGAGAAAGAGATGTTTTTGGAGAGGGAGAGAGAGACTGGCAGGAGGAAGGCCAGCATGCTTCACCAAATGGCTCCATTTTGTACGCTGGCATTCTGAAACTCAATCAAGAGTCACACTTTGAGCTTACTCATCCGTTTCTGTGGGGGGAAACGTCTTTAAAAAGCTGGTGGTGGGTTCTTAGATTCTGTCCATCTGTCTTTTTTTTTTTTCTGAAGGCTGCAGCACTTCTTCACAGGCAGTCTTCGCTTTAGAGTAGAAGAGGGGTCTTCAAGGGCTAACATGAATAACACACAATGACAATACTGTTCTGCATCACTCAAGTAATAATTGGTGTGAATCCTTGTGGCCCCCTCAGAGAATTAGAGATGAAATCTTTCGACAAACTGTCCTTGCTGTGGCCTCTCGTCTATCTCAGGTGTGTAAGAAGACAGTTTGTACTCACTAGATTATATGCACATACATGACAAACGGCCATGACACAAAGTGCCTCCAGGTGAGTCCGAATCTACCTGGCAAGGAGAACTGGCCAAGTGATGACCATCACCATAATAATAACTTGATGATTTTTGTAAGAAAACCTGATGGAAAAACAAACTAAATAAAATGAGAAGAGAACGCAGACAGGCGAGCCCATACTGAGGATGTTTATGTGTTGATAAACTCAAAGGACGAAACAGGTGTTTGCACAAAAACTATTCTGAGGAGGGACCGCAGCAGGAAGTCATCAACTCTCTTGTGGGTGTTTTTTAGTAAACACTCCTTTTTGACTATATTTGCATATAGACGCTCTCTCGTCTCAGGAGCTATCCTTCAGAAACCTCCAAAATTAATAATAGGTACCCAATTTATCCACGAGTGTAGTGTAGTGTTCAGAAGACTGTGTGTGCAATAGTATTGTTGTCCATATGTAGAACAGAGACGTCTCCGAGGCTGTTGATGTGCTTCCTACACACATTAGTTTTTGTTATGATGGTGGTGGTTATTTTGGGGTTAGGGGACTTGGTGCTGCTCGATGGGTGAATAATGTGAAAGTGTACTTCACTGAAAACATTTAGATGGCATGGGCCTTTTCACTAAAACCCTGTCAGATTCTTGGTTTTTGTTTTACATATTTTATTTATTTTTTGTGCCTCTCTGCAACTAGTGCTTCTAGAACATACCAAGTAAATCAACCTTAACCTAATGTCTCTATAGATGTACGATAATATATAAAATATACCAAACTGTCAGGATTCAGAGGACAGGATTTTATAATTGAGTTTTGTTTGCAGGATGGTGTCGCAGCTGCTTTTGGGGAAGTCCATATTGAAACATTTGAAATCAAAGGCATATGTTGTAGTGGCATATTTACTGGGTAATACTATGATGTTATAAGTATATTTTTTCATCACTGTTTTGATCTATGAAGAGACATTTTGCTTCTCTCTGTTTAACTCTACTGTTCATAAGTCACCTGAACCTGGAACACAAAGTAGGATCCTTCCTTTTGAACCAATGCCTCTTGTGCACTTTTGTGACTCCTGTTCAGTATTGTACAATAGAACTGACAATTGTTAAAATTTAGTTTAAATACAATGCTGAGTAAAGTGTCTTTTTTTTAATTTTTTTTTTTTATGTTCATGTAGTGGGCCACATTTTTGTGATCCACAGAGAGTTTTAGTTGCAAATCAGTATTGTGGTTAATGTGTAGGAAACTTAAGATACTGTTAAAGCTTGCAAATATGCTGACATAATCACATTACGTCTTGAGGCATTTTCTTCCTGGATGAGAAGCTCAGAGGAGGTGGAATGAACCTACAGCGTCGGGGCTGCATCCCGTCGAGGCTCGAGTACAAAAGCGCCGCCACGTCTCTTTCTCTGATGCTGATCTACATCACACTAAATATAGCTGTAATCCTAACAGAGACACGCATTACCAAAGCAGAGTAAATGGGATTTAATTACATTCAGGGACACGTATCAATTTTTCCCGGACAAATAAAGCACAGAAAAAACAGTCATGAGTGTGTTTGAGGGATGGAAAAAGCCTTAAACTCAGTCATCGCAGCGCTAAGGAAATAACTGCAGGGGTGGATCAGGGGACATGTTGCCTTGGCAACTTAATCCCACTCACTCCTGTTTGTTGTGAATAACAGTGAATGACTGACAATAAGAAGTATGGATCCAGTGCAACCTTCCTTCAATTAATCTTTTAATTACCCGAGAGTCAGTCATCTTTCTCAGCCAATGAGACTCCTTGATGTTGATCTCTCTTTAGTCATTTTCTTTTTCACCTTCCGAGATCAGCTGGTTGGCACAGGTACATCTGGGTGGAAGATTAATCAATATGCAAAATAAGCACCAATTTAGGGCTGAAATTATTTTATTAATTAAAGTTAATTGACCAATTAAGTCGGTTGTGGAAAATTTGCTGTTAGACTGAAGCTATTATTTTCACTAATTAATCTTGTTTGTTTTTTTTTATTAATCATTTTTTAAAATGTATTAATCATTTAATTGTTAGGGCAGAATCGAAAGATATTTACAATTATATAAAACGGAGAAAAGCAGCAGATATAACTAGATGGAGCCAAAGAGAGTATGTCATTATTGCTTTATGACTTGAACGACGATCGAATACCGATATCGACATTCTTGACTATTAACTTTGAGAACATTTTCTGGTTCCAGCTTTTTCAATCTGAGAAGCTTCTCACCATTTCATACTAAAAAACGAATGCTAGACCTGAAACGCTTCAATTAACTATTTTGATGATGGAATTAATCATTTTGAGCCACTCACTCCGAGATGTCTTAAATGATAGTAAAGTGAATATCTTTGGGTATAAAACTAAAAAGCTAGTTGGTAATTAGCAAGTTAACATGCATCGTGTCATTGCGAGCATGTTAGCATGCTGACTTTAGCATTTAGCTTAAAGCATTACTTTCAAGGTTAATTTATTTTCATTGTACAAGACTGGTTGCACAATGAAATTCAGTTGTAGTCCCTTTATGCTACACAAGAAAAACATGACAAGCACGGTGTTTGACTTACTGTAGGCTCTGGATCTTGTCACTTTTCTGATTTTTTTAAGACTAAAGTATGAATTTATTACATTTTTAAAAATCACACTCAAAGTGAAACAGAAGCAGTGATGCGGCAAAATGTTCATGTCTGTCTCAGCAGAGCTCATTGTGTGACTGGTGATGAGTGGGCGAGTTAGTGAAACATTAGGAGACTGCTGCTCTGTACATGAGAGGGAGAGAAACGAAGAGAGAAGCAGAGAGAGAGAGACAGAGAGAGAGTGCGAGAGACAGAGAGAGAGAGAGAGAGAGAGAGAGTGAGAGAGACAGAGAGAGTGAGAGACAGAGAGAGAGAGAGACTGAGAGAAGCAGAGAGAGAGAGACAGAGAGAGAGAGTGAGAGAGACAGAGAGAGTGAGAGACAGAGAAACAGAGACAGAGCGAGAGACAGAGAGAAACAGAGAGACAGACAGACAGAGACGGACAGAGACAGACAGACGGCACTGCAGGCCACTACATCGAGACTTCCTGTTGCCATAGTAACAGGCTGCGGAATTTCATGTTGACATTCGATCGGCGGGTTTTGCCATGCGTGTCTTCCCCGAGGTGCACGACCCGTCTTCCACCTGAATCACCTGGATGATACCGATAAATTGCACACACAGGCAGGGAGCAGCAGCCCTGCAAATAAAGACGACGTGGAAGAGCAAGAACTCGCTCTGCTCGCAGCTGCTCTCTAAAGCACACAGAGCTGAACAACTGGCTGGGGATGTCTGAGCTGTCACTGCAGGAGAGAGACGCGAGAGCGACGGCTGTCGGGATCACAATATATGAGTCACCATCATCATCATGTGGGCGTCAAATCTGCCAAAGCACACTCAGCGGAGGTTCACTGGCACAGGTTGATAAGACACCTCTTTAGATGATGAGACTCATTTAAAGAACGGGGGTTTCATTTCGCCACAGGCGGATATCAGGGTGCACCATGAGCAATCCACAGGAAAAGACCTCAAAACCGAAGGATTTTGAATGGAAAAGAATTTGCCAACAAACCGTGTTTATGATCTAACGTCTCTTCATTTATTTTTAAAACACAGCACAGCCATCAGCTCGTCTGCATTACACCATTTCATATCTTTGCAGCGATGAAACATTTTGTCTGCAAACCATTTGATGCCGTTTGCCACACAGTATTTCGTTTTTGTACATAATACATTACAGCCTTGTCTTTCAGGTAAGTGCTCTGTGACACAGGTTCAAAGGTCATAAGTACAGTTTGCCCTACACATCCACCTGTCTGCAAACCTTTCAGCAGATTCAACCGCACTTAGAGACAGCGGCGTGTACATCAAAGAGTAATGCCATAATAAAAAGGGAGTTCTGGTTATTAAAAAAAAAAAAAAAAAAAAAAAAGTGTTCTTTCCTTGTCACTTAATTTCTTATGGCATCATAGAGGAAGAAATAACATTACAATTGCACCTAAATGAACACATTCACACACTTCTGACACAAAAACAAAGACGGACAGGAAAGTGCATCAAACAGCCTGTAATACAAACAAAGACGTCGACATGTAGGCTGTAAATAATTAACAGTGCTGCACTTCAGGACATAACTTCCTTCAGTTGGATATAATAGCAAAAACTACAAAACTTGGTTTGCAATAGCCCTTATTGGGGTAAACTAGAGTAAAACACAAAAAGCAATTGTTCAGATTTAATTACATTCAAAATAATAGAAGTCAGTAGAGTTTAGACTCCACAATGGGGGAAACTGAGTATATGTGACAGTGTAGTCATCTGTCTGCAGCACTGGCTTCCCCTGCTGTGTGATAGTGTCACAAAAAGCCTTTAGACGGGCGAGTTGGGAGAAATTCAATCATTTACACGCTGTACTACGGCATTACTGCTCGGCTTTGCTCCTTAATGAGCGTTGTGCTAACGCCTCATTTGCTCAGTTTGGGATTTCTGCAAACCAGCAGCTTTAAAAGGAGACTAAATCCTGATTCTGCCACTAGCTGGCTGGTTGGATTTGAGCGGTTCTGGATGTATTACAACATCTCGGGGCTATTTTGAAAAGTGCAATGTTTAAGTGAGAAGAGGCGTAATCCCATCCATGTCTAAGAGGAAGCTTTTTTTTTTTGTAAAGATTTGGCAGTAACGTAAGCTGTAGTTCAGAACCGAGGAAGAAAACAGAGTGGGGGTAATGTAAGAGCTTCATCGGTATGTGTGTGTGTGTGTTCTCAGCTGTCCCAGTCTGTGCTGTGTGTCTCGTCGTCTCTGTCGTCAGAGTCGGAGTCGGCTGACACCTTCTTCATCCTCATCATGGCGGCTTTGATGCTGCGCTCCAGCTCATTGTCTCCGCCGCCCGGGACTTCTGCTCGTGCACGAACCATCTGCAGCACGATGAGAGTTGATTTAATACCACTTTTCATTAAGGCTCAATATTACTTCGAGAAAAAAAAATAAATCGATATACATTTAGATTTTCTGATTTGAAAGCACAGGTGTAACTAGTAACATTCACGGTGTTGGTGTTGCGGTAAGCATGCCAGTGAGCCAGCATGCACAATACAAGGACCCTGACACTGAAGCAGCTTAATGGTTTACAGCCACTGATAATGTTAGTACTTCTAACATTATCAGTGGCATTATTTAGCTGTGTCTGCTGCTGTCTAAAATAGTCAATGCTCACACTTGCTGGCAGGAATGGGACGTTATTGGATTTTATCGCTGGCCGCAATAAAAAAAATTTAAATAAAAAATCCTTACAACAAGTTGATAGATGTGAGTTTCCATTATCAGGATAATCGGGAATATCGTCACGAGTGACTTGAAAAAGCTGTGTAGCTTGCTATCGTGGCAGAGAAGTGAAAAATAGAGCCTGATTTTAAAACAGGAATCATGTGAAAAAGAACAAACTCAAACAATGTTGACACACATTTTGTATCCTTTATTTTATGCAGGGGGACCTCATGATTTATTTATTTATTATCATATTAAATAGTTTATTTTTCCCTGACAAAAGATGTTCACTAAAAAAAAGACTTTTGTCTTACGTGATGCAATAAAAACATGTACGTTTTAGTGCCTTTTTTTTTTAAGGGTTTTAAGCATATTTTGATGATTAATCGGGATAACACCGCGAAGGCCTGTTCCGTAGATTCGCCAGGATAATCGTGACATGACATGGTGCCTTTATTTTACAGTTAAAACATCAACTTGTCAGTGCTCTCGGGTGGACAAACCATGCAATGGTGACACTGTTACTAAACTATCCAGTTGGGCATTTGTGTAATGAAATTTCTTGTTCCTTCCAGGTTCTTTATCAGCTCACATGTACACAGATACAATTCATCTGCAAAAAGCTGATATCGGTCAACATTATTGGGCTGGCTGATATATGAATCTAGCTCTAGCTTTGGCACGTTCTCTGTTCTTCTACAACATCTCACCTTCTTCAAGGTGACTCCCTGTCGGATGGCAGACATCAGAGTGCTCCTCGAGTCCCCAGCAGGGGACGCTGTCTTGGGAACAGGGACCTTTCTAAGCTGAATCTGTCCACGCTGCAATGAGGCCAACACTTCATCCATTGTTCCTATAGTGATACAACAATAAGAGAAAACAGACACTTGATGGAAGAAGCTGGAAGTAAAGACTGTATTGTCTGTCATTTTGCAGTGAGTTTGCATCTGAACATATTTACTATGTAAAACAGAATGCACAGAGCCTCCTGAAAGCATCTTTTCAAAACAGCTTCCTCTTAAATGACCTTCATTTCTCAAAAACTCTGAAAATATGAAGTCATGTTGGACGTTACAGTCAACCCTGGAGCTGCGAGTGTGCATCAGCAGGACCACAACTGAGGTAAAATGCCTCCTCTGGCCTCATGGGGGAAGTTGGGAATTTAGGACAGAACACCATGTACAGGAAACACAGGCACACACACACACAGACGCACACACACACGCACACACACAGACGCACACAGACGCACACAGACGCACACAGACGCACACACACAGACGCACACACACACACACACAGACGCACACACACACGCACGCACACACACACGCTCTCTGTAAGAAACAAACACGACCTTCCCTGCAGTCAAATTTCCACATCCAACTGTATTGTATTTTTCCAATAAAATAATAAATCGACATCAAAATGCTTTTTCAGGAGGATTTGGCAAGGAAATAAACTTCTTGATGTGTATTTAAAACAGATACATAAAAAGCAGAATTATACAGTATACATTTCACTCTCACCTATATTTTGTTTGAGCATGTTCTTGGCTGGAAAAGGAGGGTCCTCTTTTTCACTGAGAGGCATCGGTGTGTCTTCAGAGGAAGGCGAAGCTTGGACAGCTGGAGGAGGTAAAGCAGGGGGCAGTGGTGGTGGAGGAGGAGGAGGAGGTGGTGGGAGGGGGGGAGGAGGAGGAGGTGCAATGGGGCAGGTTGCTGTTGGAGGTGGTGGAGCAGAGTAGATTTGGACAGGGATGTCTTTAGGCTGCTGTTTCTTGGGTGTTTTATTGCGTCTGGGAGCAGGCCGGACAGAGGGGGGTCCTTCAGATGGGCCAAGGCTGATGATGGACAGCGGCTGGGAGGGACACGGCACCTCTGAAAGAGACATCCTGGACTGAGGAGTCTTCAGGATGTACTGGCCGTGTCGCCTCTTGAAAAAGAAGAATGGGGGGGGGGTGTTCTTTAGAAATAAGGACAATATCTTGTCTAATGTTCTGAGAGAGGCAGAAGACAACACAGTCTAATGGTCTTTTGTTTGAACGGGTCTCACAGTGACTTGACTTTAAACTGAAGGGACAGCGAATGTGCAAACGCACAGAAAAAAACGTTAAAACAAAGACATGGAATGACAGACAGATAGGAAGATGGATACAGGTCAACAACATTTAGCAAATTGAATTAGAAACATTAAGGGTAGATGTGCATGGAGAAGAAGATGTGTGCTGAATAATTGTTGTAGGGACGCAGCTGTGTGGAGTTGTAGCAGCTGCGGTAGTGCGTCAATCACACGTCGCAATGTTTGTCTAGATCTGTGTGCAATAAAGGCTGAATGCAGGTATTGTTTGACTGGAGAAGTTCCGGTTCTACTCTATATTTCGCAGTACTGATACCCAGCCCTACTGCCAGGGCACTTCTGGGTCGAGTAGTTAATAACTCCATTTTAAATTTGAGGTGAACTAATGAATTAAGCGTGTACGAAGCAGGAGCCTCTGGGGTTTTATGGAGCGGACACAATGAGAGAGCCTGACCTCTCTGAAGGATCGTAATCTGCTCAGAGTTTTCTCTCGCTCCTGGTCCACCCACTGTTTCCTTATCTGGTCCTCCTCTTTCCTCTTCTCTCGTTTCTGCAGACAAACAGAGGGAGACAGCGATAGGTATTATAGGCGAAGAAGTGAATCGGCTTTCATTTGCGGCTTCTGCCGGCGACACAAGCTTCTCTGCGGGTTGTCTCTTTGCTGTGCTGACGTACCAGGTGGACCTGATGGTGCTGGTTGAAGAGCATGGAGCTCTGCTTGGCGGGCAGCTGCTTCTGCTCGTGGGCCTCCATGCACTGATCCTAAAAACACACGCAAACATTCACACACTCAAAAATACATCAAGTGCAGTTTGACATGTACATACTTGGGCAAAATATGTCCTTCAAAATTCCGTAAATGCAGTCAAACTGATAAACGAGGGGAAAATATAACTCAGTTAATAAGAGGGCATTTTTTAGATTTCACAAGGTTCCACTTTTTCACTGCTTTGTTAAAAACTCATGCTTGTAGATTACTGTACGTGATTTCTGGGGAACCTTTAACTAACCAGGGGATTCTTTCCACTTTGTTCTGAGAAATAAAATGTTTTTCTTTTTTAAATCAGACAAATGAACATGCAGCCAGCAACAGGAGAGAATGCCAATTGCACCAACTGTGCTTTAATAACTCTGTCAGCTAAAAATAAAACAGTGTAGTAAAAACAATTTTCATAATAAAAGAGACATGAAGTGAGGGAAAATGGCACAATCTTTTTTTCATTAACACTTCCAATCTACTCTATTATCTACTATTCACAGATCAGGCCTTGTAAAGGAGCAAAATGCCACTTAAAATCATTTTTGATGGGGCAGAGAATGTCCTCTGGAAATGAATGAA
Organism: Bovichtus variegatus; assembly: GCA_943593645.1. Classification (NCBI taxonomy): domain Eukaryota; kingdom Metazoa; phylum Chordata; class Actinopteri; order Perciformes; family Bovichtidae; genus Bovichtus; species Bovichtus variegatus. The sequence goes on from CALSCE010010649.1 coordinate 2,587,661, forward strand.
AGTCGATGGAACTTGCCCGCACCTTTTTGTTGCGGAGATAAGCTCGCCGGGCACAGATGCTGCCTCTCTTGGTCTCCAAGGTCTGTAGGCCTCTTTTGAGCTGACTGACAGCGGGAGAGTCTTTTTGTTGAACACCTGTGTGGACCAAGCTCTGCAGCTCCTCCGGATCCTCACACACATCATAGTACACCACCTCCTCCTTCAGCTCTGCAACACAGATGCAGTCCAATCACTCACAACTCCCCGTTCACCTGTTCAAAAGCTACACAAGTGTAGTTATTACATCTTCATCTTCTGCTTTCAATTCTGTTTTCAACACAGATGACATGACGCTTCGGAACATTTTTTACTATGGACACGGACTCGTCTCGACGATGTAAACATGTTCCAGAAACACGAGCCAGGGAGGTGTGATGCAAACCACAGCTGTTGGGCAGGTTACACTGTACATGCATGTACTTCAAAAATCTGATTATTTCCTGTTTTGATGATAAACTTACTTCTGCAACGACATGTCATCAGGACACCTAGTTTCCTTTATCAGGGTTACGAAAGCCTGGTAAATGCAGGTAGATTTCTGCACGAAAAAAACAAAACTAAATTCCTGACAAAGATTTTTGAGAAAGTATTGACGCAGCAGTATGGTAGGTATTAAGAGTAAGAGTAATATGACTAGTACAGCTCTTTTTGGTGTATATGTGTTTACCTGCATTCAAGAAACTAGGTGATCTGCATATTATCCTGTGTCAATTGTGAGTGAGAAAGGAAGTAGATGACGAAAAAAAAAAAAAGATCAATATTGAAAGATATTGTCCAATATATATTATATATATATATATATATATATATATAATATATATATATATATATATTGGAAAAATCCTTGCCCATGGATGAGCATTTTATTCACAGCGCAAACTTTGAACTCTGTTGAAAGGCTCCATAAACTCAGCAGTCTCCTTTGATTTGCGACATCTCATATTGTTCTCTGTCCTCCCGCCGTCTTTACTGAGCGGCAACTGGTAGAGGACACCTTGCGTCTTTTTTCGTTGGGAAAATAAACGTGAAACCAGCCAAGGTAACGCACGCACGCACGCACGCACACACACACACACACACACACACACACACAAACTTGGAAGCAAACATCACACGTCCCAGGAGGAGCAATTAGGGAATTATTTACATGCACAAAATATTTCCCCAAAGTAAACTGTGTGCACAAGACACTGAGTGACCAGAAAAACAGAACCCCCCGTACATCATGATATAATCCAGTACACGCATGTGAAACATCGTGTAACGCGTTATATTTAACTACAACTGACGCTGTGTCAGAAGGGCATTGATTCAACTCTATGTTAAGTGGGGTGTAGCATTGCATTGTAGTCTAATAAAACACGACCACAAACACATGGCCTAAAATGTGCCATTTTACTGTAGTATTTTAAAGGCTCAGTTCACCAAATTATAACCAAGACGAGACGCTCCTCCACCTGCCTAATAGACACAATTGACAAAATTGTGCTCCGTCTCAGGGTCATAGCTCAGTCAAATCTGAACACACAAACATGAGACACATATATTTTTGTTCATTATCGCTAAAGCATAAACATCCATAAATCCACTTCATCAAAAGGAAAAAGACACTCCTTATCCTTATAACTTCTGAATTTGCCTGAGAATAATCAGGCATAATATTTTTACGTTTTCTTTCAGTAGTAAAGTACTGCAGTCGTGGAGTACTTTACTACTGTTGTTGCTTAGCTCACCCTTTAGGTAAGCTTGTGTTTATTGCAGCGCTTTAAAGCATTACTTTGTTCAAGTGTTAATATTTTCTGCAGTCATTCACTGTATTACTGCATACATTTACATACAGTGTTCAGGCAGCAATTTGTGTGAGGACCGTTCATAACTGTAGTTTCACAGTGTGAGGCGACCTTCCTCAGTCTATTATGCTTTTGTTAAAAGAAAAGAAAAAGGCGTTAACAAACACAGAGGCATCCACGTGTTTTGCAGTGATTAATCAGCCTACACATCTACTGTTCACCACAATGCTACTACATGTGTAGTCTACCTTTAATCTGCCGCCGCAGCGTGTCTATCTGAGCCACCAGCAGCTGCTCCTCATTCTTCAGGATCTCAAACTTGGTGTCGTACAGTTCGAGTTGGGTTTCATAGAATTTCATCTCCAGCTGGTCCACGGTGTCCTGCTGCTGCTCGTCCTCAGACCTGGAATCGGTTCTGTGGCTCTTAACTCTGCCAGACAAACTGCCCAGCTGCACCGCAACAACAGAAACAAAGGATCACATGTGTGTCTTTGCATATTACAGCGTAATGAGTACAGGATGGTTGGATTGATTCAGCTGTTACTTTACATTATTTTATTTGCAATTAACTTTAACTTGCAGAGACTTGAAACTCGGTGCATTAATCTCTCAAGGAGAGATGCTGAGGAGGGGGCAAGCAAGGGATATTCTTTCAAACTGAAAGCTGTTCAGTGAAAGAATATCCTCCACATGGTCATATTCATGACATCTGTTTTTCTTTGATCTCTGGCTTTCTGACACAATTGCTTGTGAGGTTTTACAACCATTTGTTAAAAGTCCATGTAACAAATTTCAGCTGGATTTAGTCTCTTCCTTGTGTGATTGACGATTGTATTTCCAGTCTGTTGTGTTTTCTTTCTATACAAACTGTAACAGGTGTACTGTCTTGGCCAGGTCTCTCTTGAAAAAAGGGACTTCCTGGTTCAATAAATAAATAAAAAATAAAAGATTGCTTGGGAGTGTCGTTAAACATGATAACAAGGAGTTATGAAATAATCTCTGCTTTCAATTACCAGGTGGAAAAAAAGGGGTCTGTGCTCGATAACCTCTGAAGCCAATTTGGATCTCTGCGAGTTTGTTTTAATACTGTGATGAAACACAGTGAAACCAACAGCTACCTGCAACGTAGGACAGTAACTAAAGATATGTAGTTAATGAGCTGACAGATTCAGAGCATATGTATGTTCCTAAAGCTATGAATGATGTCATATATAAATACATGCACTACACTGTCTTGATATGACACCAGAGCTGTACCGAGTGAATTTAGATAATAATACACCCTCATCCCAAAATACATATTATACACACACACATGCACACACTATATGTAAAGGTGTCACGCTGTGACATCTGCAGGCATACCGGGGCACTTAAAGGAGCCACAGAGTTATGTTGCCATCAGTGCAAGATTTTGTGTAGGTGTAGCTCACTGATCTGACTTTCAATGTTCACACACATCCGTCTCTGTAAGGGCTCATGCTGATTTCACGGTGGTAGATACTCCCGGCATTTTGATTTTTTAAAGAGCTGAATCGGATGAGTAATGCAGCCACATGAAGGTGAAGGTCCTGAAGGTGTCCTCAGTTCTTTTCCAAAAAGCTCAAATGCGCAGCACGACACCCTACAGCATCAAGTAACTTGCTACGGTTTACCCAAAATATTGTGATCTTGACATTAGAAGTGCAACCCCCCCCCTGTACTCACAGATATGCATATACAGTAGCTGCCACGTTTTGAGTATGTACATACATAGACTCAGACGCACTGACTTATTCATGCAGGCAGGTTTTGGAGGTGCATCGAGGGTATTTTCTGTGTTTTTACAGAGGTTTTATGAATAGATCAAAGGACTAAAGCAGCCAGATATTCACCTCAGACTGGAATACCAAGTGTACGATTCACTGTGTCACATCTCTACAGACTTACAACAACTACAGAAGCAGCGTCGGCCTTGGCACTGATAAATCTGTACGATGAATAAATCCTTACAACTGTGTCAGAGTCCACTACACCATTCTGAAATGTGCTGACTAATTATAGAACCACAAGAAAAACTGTGGCTTATGAAAGAAAAAACACAAAAAAGAAGAAACACACCATTTCTCTGATGCCATTTTTCTTGCGGTTGAGGCACATCTCCGTAGCTCTCATATGCTGCAGGGTTTCTTTGGCCAACAGGAAGCGCAGTTTCTCCAGTCTGGGAGCTGCTGACGCCCAGGCCGCAGCTCCAAAACGACACTTGTCCTCCTCCATCTGCTTCGACATACCTGAACATACACACAAGGGTCCTTTATGTCCGCATCACACAAGAACAACAAACCTCCAGCAGATAGGCATACAAGTGTTACCTTAAATAAAGGGTTGGTTTACAGGTACATAAATATAGCTACATTTGCTAGCTATATATAGATATATATATTTTTTTTTATTATTATCCTTTATTAAGCCAGGCAGGTCATCATTGAGATGAGATCTCTTCGTACAGGGAGTCCTGGATATAGCTTGTGGAACGAGTGTATCCATATATAAGGTTTGCTTCTGGATGTCGTCTTCACTCAAGCTGTGATTCCACATGAAAGCTGGCTGCCAAAACAAAGCAAAATTCTTATCCAATTTTAATGAAGAAAGTGCAGTTTTATTCTTCCTAATTCCCTAATTTTCCCTCCTTCCAACAACACTATGAAATGCTTGATTTGATCATAAAGTTTACCCCCCCCCACAATTATCTGTTATATTATTATTTTTTCTTTATGTAGGTATTTGAAGTGGTCTTCACATGATTTCACTTCTATTTCCTTTTAGATCAGTATGACAATGAGGAATGACATATAAAAAAGTCATTAATTAAATCATCCATCTGTTTATTAAATAAACATAGCAACTTATACCAGCCAGAGCCTTTGAAGTCTGTGCAAAGTAGGTGACAGTGATGTCCTGAATTGAGGCGACTGCATCTTCTGCTTTCGTTCTCCACTCCTCCGCCTCCTTCTCCAGAGCTGCAATTCTCTTAGGACCCAAGTCCTCAAACTCCAAAGACTTCTGCAGAGAACCACGGTAAGAAAAACAGTGGACCACTTCACACTTTGTGATTTAATGCAGACTTCTTGCAGATACTTAATCTACATACATTTACATTTGGCTTTTAGTCGAAGTAAGGTTGGTGAGGAAATAAAATTTGGTTGAATGAGACATAAAAATGTTGAATTCTGTCAATCACTCCACCATCAAGTGTGTAGATGAAACAGGCCAATCCTTCCACCAGTGCTGTATGAGGCTCTGCAGTTACAAATCAAACAGCTAAGACTGAAAGGGAATCTGTAGTGATCACTGAATAAAAGATGCCACGGTTTCCGTTGTCCGGCAAACCTGTTGAAAAAAATACCCTCTAAGCACAATTTAAATTGTATTAAAATAGACTAAATTTACACTATTTAAAAAATGAATCTTTTTTTAAATGCACGTGCCTCTCTTTTTGGGCGGCATGCTCGAGAGCAAACACTTTTTTGACTGCAGTGAAAATGTTCTTTTTGAAAGGCTAAACGCAAACAAATATGGATTGAAGCAAAATGTTTTGTTGGATAAAAGCATGTTGTGAATTTTTTTAAATGATTACATCTTTTTTTACTTTTGGACTTTACAAGACTCTGGAGTTATTGGAAATGTTTGGATGACACGAGTCGGAAACAAAGAAGGCTGCAAGTTAGTGGTTACAAAGTAATACTAATAGTGGGAGGAAGGCTGTTAACTCGGCGCATAAAACCCAAGAACTGGCATCATGTAGCAGTTACACAAGTCTGAATATGTTCTGGGGATGTGAATGTGTATTTGCATTACATTTGGCAAAATCTGTATGCAGATACAGTACTTGCTTTGAGCTGTGGATGTTCCTCAAAGCTCCTTTTTAATTTGGGTGAAACATTTAAATTCCTGATGTGAATATATTCAATATTTAGACACCCAAAAACAAATTGCCTCTTCTGTATATAATAATGTATCACATCCTAAAATAGCCCACAGCTGCTAAATACATGTCTACTGTTTTTACCAGGATCTCCATCTTGTAGAGGCAGGCCAGCTCTCTCATGTCCCTGAAAGGCTGCAGCAGATACTGGAAGAAGGTGGTGGCCACAGTGACCAGGTCCTGGTAGGCCTCGTCCTCCTCCTCGTAGATGCAGAGCAGAGCGACCATTCGGTCTGCACTGCCATGACTCTGCAGGAGCTGTAAACACGGAAGATAAACACCATTACCTGGGTTTTTTCCGAGCCCTCAGTCGAGTCTTTGCTCTGCGGGACTTTTCATATCGCACTAATATAAGTGTTGAAACATCTACAGCTTTAAATACACAAACATCAAATGTTTGCTGTGTCATAGTAGACTTATAACACCACTGTGTGGTGCTACTCATCCAAAAAGATATTAACGGAAAGGGAAATATAGTAGAGCTTACAGAGGTTTCCTAAGCTTTACTAAATCCTCAATCCTTTTTCTTTTATTCAAGTGAAACAGTCCTTTAGATAATATAGAAACACATTTAAGTGTCATCGCCACAAACTAAAGCCTCCAAGACAACAATAAAGTTCAATCAGCAACTAAAACATTTTCAACAAAAACAGAACTTTATAATCTTTATGTAGGCCAGATTTATTGCAGGGTTGTTGTCGTAGGCCAGAGATATACCTGCTTTATATCGTTAAATTAGCGGAGACAACCGGCTGCGTCGTGAAGGGAATCGTTCCCATCCGTGCCCATGTACAACAGGGAGTACTGGAGGTTTCCACTAGAGGGCACACCAGCGCGCGACTCGGCCCAGAGCCCCTTTCACCCCGGGCAGGCAGGCCTTTAAAGCCCACCTAATGACGGTCAGGCCTCATGGTGGCTGACCTTCGCGGGAAATGCACTCGCAAAGGTCAGCCAGCCAGCCCACATGTTGAGAGGTGTATAAATATGTTCGGTTCATTATGAGTCTGTGGCGGGACATATAAGACTATGGCGCACCGCCACAGTATAGGGAATTAATGGGAAAACACTGCATTGTAGAGATGCAGGCATTTGTTCCATTAGCTTGTCTTAAAAACGTTTCCCAATTGTCTTCGCTGCTGACGTCCCTACACTGCTGTACACTGCCAAGTGTGCCTAGTACACTAGCAACTGAGCGTACAGTGCCACGTTGTGTATTATGGGAGGCCAATCGATTCCATAGCCTGGCCAAGATAAGACACCAGCCGCCCAGCATAAGCGAACAGGTCTCGGACGTGCAACGCAAGGTAGCGCGCGACGTCCGATGGGAGAGCGAAATATGCGAGGCTGAAGGAAAGATGGCGTCGTATTACCAATAGCATGGCCAAGATGATAAACGGTGAAACGGTAATGCCATGGTTGTGTCTGAATCGCAACCCTCGGTTTACAAAACTCTCACGCGATGGGTAAGTTTCGTACGGGTCGTCGGCTACATAGTGACCCTTGGTTTGCTGAATAGTTGAGGTTCGGCATTGACATTGAATGTTTTTTTTTCGCAAAGCAAGGGCTACCATACACTACCACTGCGAACTAGACGAGGGGGGTTCGTCCAATCTGCGAAAGTACTTTGCAGCTAGGTGGTGCTGTGTAGGAATGGTCAGTGCACGCGATACAGCTGGATAGGTGGTGTTTTATGTTGCCCGGTGCCAAGCTTTAGAGTTGTTCGGCCTCCCATATCTGTGAACCGGATGTGAGCACCTGTCGCTCATTTGATCCCACACCACCCCCTCACCTGCCGCACGTGGCTCTTGGCCCTCGACATCTCCTCCTGCATGCTCTTCCTCTTGAACTCCTGCAGATTTTCAAAGTACTCCTCGACATCTCGCTCATCTTGCGTGAACAACGTATCGAGCACAATTTTTCGTCCGCACATGTCAATGGCTGTGCTGAAGTATTTTTCGAGTTTCCTACACGGCGTGTCAATATCCCTCTCATCGTCTTCTCCGGGACCTCCTGACCTCCGAGTGAGGAAGAGCAAGTCCCAAATGTTGCCTTCCTCGAACTCTGTCAAATCCGGGAAACAGGTTACCAAGATGTCAGCCACGCATGTAAACTGCAGATGGATGTGTTTCAGGTCGCTCACGGAGAAGAGTCCGGCCCAGCTCATCTGAGGGTCGCCGGAGACAACTTCGGCTTTGCGTTTCTGCCGTTGTAACGTCCGGTTGTGGCAGGTGACGGCGAACTTACACTCGATGACGCTCCACTGTACGATGAAGCCCAGCTTAAACGTCTCTGGCTCTTCAAATATGTTACTTTTAACCGCCACCCAGCCCTCCAGACTATCCAAGCGCTCAATCTCTACGTTATTCATCTTAAAAACAGATGTTTCACTTCGGCCTCCGAGAAGCTGCTGGCTCTGTTTACAACGTCCGCCATTTGCGTGACGAAAGCCGCCTTCACGGTCCTCAGACATATCCCGAACTCTCAGCTGATCTACATCCCCACCTTTTTAAACGATACAAATAAATAGGCTCGTAATCATCTGATCGACTTACCATTGTTATTTGTATATATTCTTAGTAGCAACAGGTCAGTGTTGCTTGATTTCTAACGTCAAAGCAACAGTTACGGAAAAAGTGCCAGCTTCTAATTTCGATCACCGTGGTACAGAAAGGGCTGATGGGGAAGTTTACGAGGAGCCCTGAATGCACCATAATGTCCCTTGTTTTGTTTTCAACTTCGACCTTTGAATCACATGTTAGGGGAATTTCACGTCCTAATGGCAGTAAATCAAAACTGATACTGGTTTTAAGTTTTCCAAGTATTACAGTGTCAACAAAACTCAGCCCTATATTTAGTCTGAATTGGATGTTTTATTCATTTAAACATCTAACTTTCTGCATGGGTGTGTGTCATGCCTGTGACATTTGAGCAATCCGAGTGCCATCTATTTCTGTCACAGTTTCTGGGTGAGGGGTGCACTGCTTGCGGAGTTGGCTTGTCGGACACCACTGTTGGCCTGAAATGGCCGTTTAGAACAGACTGGTCTGCTGAATTATCCAGGTAAATTTGCATCGGCGGCTCATTCACTATTGATCATTTGATCACAAACAAATTGTTATGCAGTCAAGTTGGTTGGTTCGAGTATGAAGAGTGGTTTTGATTTATTCTCTTGTGTTCATTCTGCTCAGTTATTATTGAAGGCAGAAATGTTGTTGATTGACTAAGGGCTGAAGTGAATTGATCTTTTATCAGAAACCTGCATCATAAACAGATTGTTAACCTCCCCCAGTCCCTCTCCTCATGGACTTGTTTGAGATCCGAGGAGGCCGACTGGATGTGATTGCAGAGGAAGCTGAGCACCAGGAGTTTAGCAGAGAGTCGATCACCATGGCAGACAAGGAAGGCAAGGCGACCCGAGGAGTTTCCACCTTCCAGAGGTTTTCTGTCGACACCAACGAGTCCCTTCATTTTGAGCCCTGTGAGGACAGCCTTCCATCTCCCACTGGGGCAGAAGATGGACTTCATGACGACAATGTGTTTAAAGAGGGAGAAACGGAGGTGGGGACACTAACACAGATTTGGCCCGAGATGTATGAATGAAACTTTTGACAATTTGCTATTTTATTTGACCACGATGGTTTCTCTGGATTTAAATCTCTTTTTCAAGATGGTCTTGGTAGCATAGAGATACAATGATTAGTGAAAAAAACAAAGCATTACAACGCACACTTGTTATGCTTATGGGGTGTGGACTAACATCTATAAGATTTCTTTGTGTCCCAGAAGATGGAGCCATCCACATGAAAGCTTTTCTTACAAAACCAGAAATCCCTGACAGGACAGGCTGAAAAACAGTTTGTCACTGGTTTGAATTAAAAAAGAGAAGTATGACGTATGTATGTTTTCAGGGTGAGATCGTCACAGTCAGGAATCGGTTGCAAGGGAAAGTTGCTGAGATGGAGAACTTTGCAGGTCATCTGGAAGAAATCTTTCTCACTGTGGAGGTAAATGACATTCTCAAAAGACTTTTAGTTTAGTGGGACGGATTGTGGTAATGTGTTTTGACAATGATTTATTATTTTCCGGCTGTGGGAGCCTTTTGGGAATACTTTTTTTTTTTTTTTTTTTTCTTTTCTTTTTTTATTAGTATTTAGTTTTATTGAACTCAAAGACAGAAATAAAGTTCAAGATGTCAGATTTCATTTTTTGTAAGTCCATATGTGTCTCCTGGAGGGCCTTAACTCGCATCCATTTCATTCATTGCCTCCCTTCATCTGTCATCCTCTCCTCATTTTTCTTTTCCTTCCATATTTTGTTTAATGCGTAGCACATGTGTAAATCTCTTAACTGTGGTCATAAATGTATGTGCAGGAGAATTTTGGCCGTCAGGAGCAGCACTTGGAGCAGCACTACAACGATGTTCTACTGACGTTGTCTCAGCGATACGACGAGAGGGCGGCCGGACTGGAGGAGGAGAAGAAGGGCAAGCTGGAGGCGCTTTACAAGCAGCTGCTGGCTTGTGGTCGGGCGATGGATGCCTCCAAGGAGCTCATTGAGACGGCCCAGGAGGTCTACCGCTGCCCAGACGAGAGGCTTTTCCTGAAGGTCTCCTAGCTTGTGTTCTAGTGTAAATTACCGAGGCTCCAGTAAATGATTTTACTGTCATAGTAAAATGTGATTGTGCACATGTAATTACTTTGTTCAATTGATTTCTTTGACCCTTTGACAGGCTGTTATGCCCGCCATTAAAAGGTAATTATGAAGCTGCTCAGTGAGTATTCCCCATGGTGTGAATGCAGGGGGATTTCAAAAGACTAACACTTGTGTTTCCATATGTTTTCTTTGTTTTGCCTTGAGTTTCCAGACTAATGTTATGTAAGTAATAAAGAAACATACAAGTCTACTCAAGGTCCACTTACTATCTTTTTGCAGAGAATTGAGATGGCTCATTCTCCAGGACAAATAAGCAAAACTCCATCCACTGCAGAAATGATCCAGGAAAAGCTACTAAGTGGACCTTAAGTTTTTTTTTTTTTTTTTGTTTTTTTTTGTCACACTGAACACATTTTGAGTGACCCAAATGAACGGCATGACCCAAGCTGCTTTATCCTAAATGTTGAATCTTAGTATTCAGAGCTCGTTTTTTTTTTTCTTTTCTTTTTGTACTACTCAAGAATCGAGGACTTTGCCAAAGAGGAGGTTGACCTCACGTTGTCTGTACATCTTGAGTTTAACACACCACTTGCTGACATGTCGGATGTCAAAACCATGATGGACTCCATCAACGTTGTTCCAGGTCTGATTTTTAAAAAAAAAACACAGTTTCACCTACGATAATCGATCAATGACTCTGACACGTTGTGCTCTTGGGAGACTTTAGACCAGCTAGCTTTGTGTTTTTATACACAGGGTGACGGTAATAAACTAAACAAGCTGTAATCACGCATCGCTTTTTATGCAAAACTGATTCTGAGTCGTTATCTTGACACTTTTGATGGTGTGATTTGAATACAAAACCGGATTTATAATGTTTCTTCAATATAAAAACAGCTCCATCTGCCCCGGTAATCAACCCCCAGATGCCCAACTCTGCAACCCAGACGTCCCTGCGTGTGTGCTGGAGCTTGTTCTCCGACGACACGGTGGAGTACTATGAGCTTTTCTACAGACCGGTGCTGGAGGACACTCCAGCAGACAGCACCTGTGCACCACATGGTATAACACAGATCCATATTGCATGATAACACCATCTACTGCTGATATAATGATGTGGGAATTTCTCTGAAGGATACTTGTGACGTGTTTTTGATCAGTGCGGCCACAATTTAAACCTCTGCCTGCTTCTCAGTAAGCAAGGTGAACGTGAAGGAGACTCACTGCACTGTGGCAGATCTGCTGCCCAATGCTCAGTATGAACTCTGGGTGACCGCTACCAACACCACGGGCATCAGCCCGGTGAGTGAGAAGGCCTTATACATGACAGGTAATAAATGTTGCACTCTTACAACATGAGGAGTCATTAAACTTGTGACAGTTTAAATAATTGCTGTGTTGTCCCGGCATGTCACCTAAAATCACTTTAGTTCTGTATTTTGTAATCGCCTCAGCCTCACATGATTGATGTTGGAGAGAATAGAGTCTAATTGTTTGATTCCTCTGTCTCTTTCTGTCTGTCTCTCTCTCTTTGTCTCTGTCTCTCTCTCCCTCTTTCTCTGTCTTGTTTTGTCTCTCTCTCTGACTGTCTATCTCTCTTTGTCTTTCTCTGTCTCTGTCTCTCTCTATAGTGCCGTCGCCTCCGGTGATCAAGCAGAGGGAGTGTACCAGCTGTCCAGAGGCTGCTCTGATTCGCTGGGAGTCAGGGAACACCAACCCTGTCGACTCTTACACTGTGGAGCTCAGTGAGATGGGTACTGATGGCACAGAGAGTGCTTTTACTGAGTAAGAACTGTGTCTTCAACTTACACCTACAATTTTTTTTTTTTTTTTTGCTTTATTTTACCAGGAATATTCCCAGTGAGATTCATAACCTTTTACAGTGGAGTCCTGTGGCTAGCAGCATAAAACATTCCACATGAAAGAAACAAGCAAGAGACTTAAAACAAACGGCAAATTCCATCAAACAATGAATTAGCAGTGTTCAGTAGCAGGACATAGGCATTCAGTGGTCACATTGCCCTTATTACTGTTTTTAAAATCGCCCATGCCTATGAAATAATCTAGTTTAAAATGACTAATGGCTCACACCAGGATGAGGGTGCAAAAACTTTATTAGCGCTTTTACGAAAACACAAGGAATGATGTACATAATTTGTCCGCGTGACCTAAGTGTTGCAGCTACAAGCTCAAAATGTAATTGTGCTTTTCTTTTTGTAAACTAAAAATATCTCTGTTAAAACAAAAATGCTCCACTGGATTTGCAGAGCTTCAAAGATTCAGCTCCGCTGTGATGTTTATCTTCGATGTCCTGTCCTTTTAATAAGGCTTTTGCTTCAATACATCCATAAACAAGCCCTTGTTAGTGCTTGCTTGGGATTTTTGAGGTCCCATGGTTAGAGCTGCTGAATCAAGACACACTCTGTCCTAGAAAATCTATTCTTAGCTTCAGCTCCTGCAGCACTGTCAGCCTCAGCTAGAATACCGTCCTCGCATTCGGGGTCATTTTCATTTTTCCTCTGGTCACTACAGAGAGCAGGCAAACCTTTTTATTTGAATAGTCAGTTGTTTTTTTGCATAGAGGCACCTAAACGGTATTAACTGCAATGGGTCCATGCTTCAAATATGAGTTCTTAGTTAAACACCCCATTTTTCCACCTAGTATTTCTGAAGTCGTGAGACAAGAAGTTAGTTCAAGGCTTTACACTCGGCTAGAGGTATGGAGATAAAAGCCAATCCAAAAAGTTGTCATCATTGTGCATTTAGGATTATTAAAAAGGAAGTGATATCAGCCTTCTGTCCCATTGGTTAATCCTCCAGATCTATTGTAGCCGTGCCCACCTGTCAGTGTCTGATCCAGCTGCAGACAGGACGCCGTTACCTCGTCTCTGTGAGAGCAGTCAACGTCGGCGGGCCGAGCGGCAGGAGTGAAGTTATTACTGTCTCCACAACAGGTGAGAAGCCTCGACATCAGCCTGTTCATGATACTTTTGGCCAGTGGTGTAGGAAGTATTCAGGTCTTAAATAAAAGTAGCGATGCTAATTTATTTAAATATCCCGTTACCAGTTCAAATCCTGCATTCAGAATTAGTATGGAAGTAATGGCAACAAAATGTACTTCAAGCATCAAAAGTGAACGTACTCAAAATAGCCTCCGATCCTGATCCTGTGTTGGGAACCACTGCATTAACATGTAGGTGATCGAGGTGGTCCTAATTTAAACTGCCGATTTAGTGTTGTGTATTTTAATTTAAAATAATACATATTTTATTTACTGATCAAGTTTTTTTTTTTTTTTTTAATATAACATCTTGGTCTGAAAAGTAACTGTTAAATAATTATAGTGGAGTAGAAATATAAAGTGGCATCAAATGGGAAAACTAAAGTACAAGTGCCTCATAGTTGTATTGAAGTACAGTACTTTAATAAATGCACTGAGTTTCTTTTTGCACATCCATATGATGATTAATGTTTGTTAACCTGTGCAGGTACATTCTTCTACCTCCTGGAGGACACTGCCCATTCTTGCCTGTCCATCTCTGAAGACGGCTTCACCATGTTTTATGGAGATGAGGAGCTGCCCATCAGCGCTATGGCCTTAGATGATAACAACACCTTTAACAGGTCAAATATACAATGGCTATTTGTGTGACTGAAGATAATGGGAACTTTTAAGATTAGATATGTAAAATAAGACTTGTGTGTGTACAGATGTGTAGCTGTCCTGGGGGATCTGATCCCAGTGCGAGGCAGGCATTACTGGGAAGTCGAGGTGGATGACGCGACAGAATTTAGGATCGGCGTTGCATTGGAGGACACAGAGAGGAACTCGTACCTCGGAGCCAACAACACCTCCTGGTGTATGAGACACATTCTCACTCCATCCAGGTAACGGTGCACCATCGCTGTTAAAATGGCATCACTGTGGCAAGCATTATTTCTGTTCAGGATCTCCGAGACCAATAACTAACTAAAGATTGATTGATTGATTAATCAAAGACAATGGATTTTCATATGCTCTCTGACACCCGCTGCTGAGACCATATCTTCCCGGTCCGCCACTGGCTCCTGGTTAAATACAGGATTGACTTCAAAATACTACTCGCCACCTACAAAGCCTTAAACAACCCCACCCGTTGCCTCAGGTCCGGAGAGCCATACACCCTAAAGACCACCAGGACCAAACTCTGGACCTGGCCTTCTCAGTTGCTGCTCCCTCCCTCTGGAATGCCCTACAATCTGTCAAACAAGCACTGAAAGTGTTGAAGGACACTACTTGTAACATTATTCCGCCCAAATCTTAATTTATGTTATTGGAGTTTTATGCCTGACTCTAAACATAAGTAACGTGAAGTTAAAAAAAATTCCACACAATGCTACAGCCTTGCTTTGCTGCCCAGTCACTGGATAAAATATACTTGTTGTTCCCATTTGTTGTACAAGTTGGGGAGAATGTTTACAGAACTACAGACCAAATACTGCAGATGCAGATTTTTCAGTCAATCTGATAGAACAATTAGCATGCTGATCCTCTGAGGGACTATTGCAGTGCATGGAAACTGGGCCAAGACTATATTTTTAGCCGCAAGAAATTTTCCTTTTCCTAAGCAAAAAAAACTGCATCCCCTCCATGCAAAACGAAGCCCATTGAAGGTAGAAAAGCCTACAGTTGAATATCTGTTACTTTACAAGTGTTGCTATGGCAACTCTTCTTGGAACAAAGCAGGACAGTTGAATTGTCACATTTAGCAAAATCATTCAGTGTGGCATTATCACAAGACCTGAATGTGGTTTCCATTGTGGGCATCTTCTGGGTGATTCTGCCTACGTGCAATTTAACAATAACATTTCTAATTTTCTTCTTTGATCTGCAGCCATTTGAAATCTTGCTGTTGGCTCATGATTCAGCATCTGCTTTGCTAATGGCTGACAGAGAGAGAGAAAATGATCCCAACAGGAGAGAAATGGTAATGTTTAGAACTTCTTTGCAGTACAATCATAATGCCCTTTTTTTTTTTTTTTAAGGCATAAATACGAGTTTCTGCACAATGGCTGTAGTCCTGACCTGAGGATTACAGTGAACCCAGTGCGGATAGGAGTGGCGCTAGACTACGAGAGGGGGACTCTGTCCTTTTTTAATGTGGAGCTGGAACAACACCTACACACCTTCCACTGTCACTTCAGAAATTATGTCCACCCCTGCTTTGGCCTGGACAACCCAGGAGCTCTTACTGTACACAATGGCATCGAGGCTCCCGAGTACACATTCAACTGACACCAGCATTAAGATGGAAATAAACCCAGGGCTGGAAGGGAGTGAAATAACTTTGTATTACTTACCAAAGCTCTGGGTGACTGCACCAATAAAACCCCTAACATTGTGAACACCCAAATTCATACAAATAAAAGCATCTGCAGACCTCATTCAGCTGTATAAAATAGGAGGGATCCAAACACAATAAGGGGGTTTCAGGTGTTTTTATTATAGTATTCCATGGGAATAGGCATACACCGTTTTCCAAGATAAGAAAAAAAGTTTCACTTAATTTTACAATATGTATTTATAGCATCAGCAACTGCAGCAGACCAAGTGTTTAAATTCAAAAAGGGAATAAGGGGCTTGTTTTTGATGAACAAAAAGATGCTTTGAAAAAGTGTTTTAAGAAATAAAAATCCATTTATAGTAATACAATAGAACTCACATTTATTTAAAAAAAAAAAAAAGGAAAAATCCACCCTGAATACTTCCACACTGTTAAAAGTGAATATTGTGTTTAATAGTGATAGATATATATTTTGTGAACAGGAAATGTCTTTGCTATTTAAGAGATTGGTAAGTGCATGTTTCAGAGTTAGACCCTCAAGAGTAAAAAAAGAAAGGCCTTTATCAAGACAGCAAAAACACAAAAGGAGAAAAACTGTAGAAAAGATTTGTATTTCTAAAACTAACCTCAAAATTCCCTATTGAGCATGATGCCACGAGATGTGCTTCACTTTATAAGTCACGTGGCTACAAACATAAGCACGATGAACTAGTTGGTGGGTTATTTCTATATTTACAGTTGCTTTATTATTCGGTGGGCATAAATGTAAATATGCCCAATTATACTAAAAACCAACAGGTTCATACCCATTGTGTGAGGAGTTAGAGAAAGGCATTCTGGGAGAAAAATTAAAAAGACTAACAAACTGAAGCACACAAAGCAAAATTTTTTTTTTTTTTTTGTTTTTAAAGAGTCCAGGAAAACACCAAACATCAGAAACTGGTGATAATGCAAAGACCCTACCAGTGTCGTCCGTCCACCCCCCCCATCTTCAGCCTGTTTACTGCTAATCATCTGTACTTTACATTAATGCTATATAAAAGATTGTCAACCTGACAGTGTAGGACGCTTGGTCACCTGTCTTTTAAGTCCTAAAATGGATGTCAGTACATAAAGTGGTACCAGGAATTTCAAACAAGTGGCATACAGAGATGAATGAAAAAATGTCAAATGTAGCTTGTAAAATAGTCGGCAATAATGTTTTCTACGTTCTTTGTAGTAAATGGGGTAAAAGAAAATGGCAAAACACTGGTATAGTCCCAAAAAAAAAAAAAAAACAGTCTGAAAATGCGAGGGTGGATTTTTCCTTCTATGGGGTTTGAGAACTGTGTTGATATACTGAAGTAGACTTTGGGTCTGGGTATCCTGGACAGGGGATGGGGCGGGGCAGGGCAGGGGTTATGAGTTATCGGTCTTACTGCTGCGTGTCCTCTCCTCCTCTTCATCGGAGGAGTCTCCTCCGTAGGGCACTAGCCCCGATGCATCTTCGTCCACTTTCGACTTCTTCTCGCCCACCTCCTCTTGAGCACCTGTATGGGCACAATAAAAATGGAGAGACAGAGAAAAGTAGAAAGAAGGTGGGAGACGTGGGAGACATGAGAGAGAGGGAGAGAGACAAAGCGAGAGAAAAGAAAAAAGGAAACCCATTGAGGAGCCCCATGTTAGCGGTGGTTTTTGAGTTCGTTTGATCCACAGCCAGGGGAGGGAAGATATCAAATGAAACGGCAGCAGAGCACACATCCATAACAGGCAGGTCCAGGGACACATGTTGAGAGAGAAAACAAGGGAAAGACAAAAAACATATACAAGAAGAGTGTGTTAGTGGATTCTACCAGTGGAGAGATTCACACAGGTCTCCACTCCTCCACCATGCCTCCATGGGGGGAGATGCCATTTCATGCAGACATGTCTGAGTACTCAGGCTCTCAGAATGTTTGGAGATTAAGAAATGCATACCCATTGACACGGCGATGCCCGGCAGACTGACTGGATCTTCCGCGCCTCTCGGCCTTTTGCGTGCAACGGGGGCAGGAGCCACAAAGAGAGGTGGCGGCGGAGGCATCAGAATCCTGGAGAGAGAAAACATCAATATCTGCACCACACGAAGTTCATGAATAATAATATACAAGGGAACTTAGATCCATAAACAGACCTTTCTACTACTTTCTCCATGCCAACACTGGAGGCAGGAAGTGCAGACTCTTGATGAGCAGGACCCTCTGGAGATCTGCTGATAGGCTAAAACAGAAAAGTACAAAACATTTAAAACAAGTCAAAACCAAAACCTATAAAAGAAAAGGTTTGATCCAGAAGAAAAACATAGTTTTACACGTGAAAACCTTTCCAAATGCTTAGGGCTGCTATTTACAAAATAAACGTAACATTTTAGAATTATTTGAAAGAGTGAGAACTTAAAAAAAAAAAAAAAAACATAATGGAAACATTAAAACTATTCTAAAAAGCCCTATTTATTTAGATTTAAACCTTGAAGATAGACGTCTCATGACAGACAAAGATATAAATCTGACAGAGCCTGAAGTGTTTTAGGGGCTGATAGTTCATATCGGGAATTTCCAAATGATTAGCATTGTCTCCGTTTTCAACAGTGACGCAGCTTAATCCCATGTCTGTGGTCAAAAAACACTGCTCAGCTTTGATGAACAGCCATTTGTATTACAAATGGTAATTAGACATTTACACAACAAAAAAAAAAAAAAAAAACACAAAAAAACAAACTGCTTGCCTGTAGGATAAAGCAACTGATATTGAAACTTTTCATACAATAATTTCATGGAACATAAATTGCATGTAATTTAACGAACAGTGTGGTCGAGCAGTCTCTTGAAGCGTCTCTATTTTGGAATGGAGAAGACCGGACGTCTCAAACAGGTCATAAAAAAATATATACTTTTTTTTTTATTATTTTTTTTTTTTTTATAAAAAGGCAGTGATGTGTACATTACTCTTCAGCTAACCTGTTCTTCCTTCGCCCCCTCCTGGAAATGACGTCTGGGACTTCCTGAGTCAGGGGGGGTGTTTAAACATCCTTCAGGCTCCACTGTCTCACTGCTGCCAGGATCCTTAAGTAGAGCAAAACCAACACATACACACTGATGCAGTGGCAGGATTTTAAAAAGCCAAAACCCCTCGACAGGTGTCCTGACAAACTATGATATAGGTTATTAAACTCATTTAACGTGACGTTTTATGACGCTTGGGGTGTGTGCAGATTTAAACTAGTGCTGAAAAAACTGGTCAAGATTGACCAAACACTGACAAATCAATTAATTATATAATATCCCCATATATTCTAAATAATATTTTACCTGCTTTTCTTGTTTCATATCATAAAATAAAAATGTGTAAAGCAGCTTACAGGTTAAATAAAAAAAACTAAATAACTAATAAAAGACTGCTGAAGAGAAATTAGTGGCAGCCTTAATCTTTGGTTATTACCTGGACGAGATAGGGATGTGGTTTCCGAGGACACACCGGATACTGAACCATTGCCTGAGAAGATGGAGGGTTTGTCGACATGTTAGAATGACTTGGGGGACCATTTGCATTACTCCAATAACCACTGGCTCCTGAGTACGCTGAATAGCCTCCAGCATACCCATTTGCTGGGTAGTTATACCAGGACCCCTGGCTAGAGTAATTGCTATTAGGTGGAAATCCATGTGCTGCGTATGCTGAAATGAAAGTATAGAACGTGGAGTTAATAGCATATATTACATGAATCAATTACGGTGTTTTGACAACTGTTATGTACTATTTCAACCTATTGTTGAGCCACTAAAGACGTTAAGGGATGATTAATTACCACAAGAAGAATGCAGTCAGCTAGTACCTGATATTTGGTCACCCTGTTGGAATTAGTTACAAGGCATAAAAGAATACTCACGTTGTGTTGAGCCGGTGGATGTGTACATCGATGCCATACGGGCATTTTCCTCTCTCACCTGTAGAGCAAGAGAGAAAAAACTATGTAAGAAGCTAGATGACAAACCACAAAGGCGGCGTTGATTGATTTTCAACAGTTGCATTGCATTGTGGGTAGGTGCAGAGCACTCAAAACCTATCTCTGGAGATCAGGTGGTTCACACTACCACTTTTACTTTAGGAGGTGGGTATCAGTAAAAACTATATGCTTTAATAGATTCACCTTCTTAAACCTCCAAATAGACACTTATAACACTTGTAAGTATGTTAAACACAACTTTAATTGTGGCGACAATATCATGAACTTACAGTTTCCAGCAGACTCTCTGTGAGTTTCTTCGCTGACTCCAATCCAGCTGAATTCGGGTGGCTTTAACACACAAAAGGGTCATATTTTAAATGAAATAGAGAGCAAAAAAAAGGTTTTAGCATGTATATGGAAGTAGGGCTCTTAATGGCTGCTTCAGCCACAAATGAACCAAAACTGAAACTATACAACGTGGATTTAAATTTGGGTTGACTTTATCAATTCAGACAAATAACTTTACACCTTGCATGTGAAGTAATGATCTTATGATTGAGGGAAAATGTTCAAAGAACTAAAAATCCAATCCCCTTCTTGTTGTTTCCTTTTAACTTAAAACATGGGTCTTATTTCCTTAAGCTCATAGAGTGCCATCGTGTTTGCATGTTTGTACTGTATGTGCTTTAACCCAGTCTGTGTGCCTGTGGCTCTCCCTCTCTGGTGAACTAATTCCATTGGGGAACTTGAAACGTTTGCCAAAAAGGTGAGCATTTGGAATAAACATACCTGATGTAGACATAAAGAGGCTCAAAAGACTCTCGTTTTGATGCTTGTTCGATGTAGCCAGAAGTCTTTCCCCTGAGAAAGACTCGAGCCCCCGTCTCTGCCTGGATGTGACTCAGGTACGAACCTCCTGGACCTTCAACCTTTTCATTAACGTTGAACGAGGGCAACGCCTGGTCCAGACCCACGAATATTTTTGTGTGCACAAAACTCTGAGGACATGGGGGAAAATGTGATTTACTATTAAGCCCTGCATATTTATGTTATTTATACACATATATAAGAAGTTTGAGTAGAAGTAGAACAGCTTTGTAAGCAGATGCAGAAATCCAAGGTTTTTCTCTTTAGACCAGGGACGTTCTCTCTGCTACTTAATTTGGGAGGTGGGTATCAGTGAAGGCAACATGGTCTTCATTTGTCTCACTTTCTTAACCTCCATTTGTAAAAATCTGACTGACACCATGAGATGTTAGACAATCAATATTCAGTAGACCTGAGCTGGTTTCACCAGCATTTGTAGAGGGGTGACCTTCAATCTATTATTGTATTATATATTCAATATGCCTACCCCTGAATGAGGAGCTGCAGGCCGATGTCCTGGCACAGAGTTTGTGTTGGGCATCCGTGGCACGGATGGGGTAATGACGGGCCGAGGAGGCTGTGGGTAGAGTGTGAGCGGAGGCATTACAGGCACCTGTTGTCCCGATGCTGCTGAGGCCCTCAGCAGGTCCTCAGAAATTATCTCCTTTATCCTCAGCACAGCCTCTGATGTTGCAGAAAAGTCAACAATGTTTAGACAGCAGCCCTAAAGAACAAGCTATTCAATGCGTACAACATTTGTAAATTACAATAGATGAAGACAATGTCAGACTGCATGATGTGCAGATTATTATTTTTTGTTTTTTTAAGTGCTACTTACTATTGACCTGCTCTTGGTTCTTTCCCTGGACATGCAAATACAAAGGTCTTTGTCTAAAAGAAAGCAAATCAGAAATGTCATGAACAACACATAGCATATATATTGTAACACTCAAGAATTTATTTTATATGGCAACTGATTGGTTTATTTTTATTAGATGGACTTTGTACTCCTGGTAAATATGTTGAGATGATCTTGGCTAGCAATAAGAGACAGTTTATCACTTTAATTGCAAATATTTGTTGGGAATAGACTCATAGTCAAAACTATGAAAATAACTAGATTTTTTTCCATTGAAACAAATACATACCATATTGTCTAATCTACCTATGCCATCAAGTTAGCCATTCTTATATGATGTGAAACTTTAAAAGTATGGAACATTACTTTTGCAGGAAAAAGATTATGTCTTAATTAGTGATGTACCAAGCCAATACTAAGGACAGGTGTGCCAAATAATAGGCTACAGCAGTTACTTCACTGTCAGATTGAATAAATATTCAAATAAGTATTGAATCGGACACAGCGTCAGCAGATACCCAGTATTAAAGTACTCTGATTGGAATCGGGACATCCCTAGTCTTGGTACATACCCTGGTTGGCCTTTTTCAGTGTCAGACATGTAATGACCTTTCGTTGAGACGACTGCTCCACTAAACTGTCGGATCTGGAAAAAAAGGTAATAGGAAATTTGATTAAGACATAAGAGGGATTTATAGAGAATATGTTTATTTAAAGCTGTTAAAGACCTTTCTTAATCTTTTCCTTACGCCTCCCATTTTCTTTTAACTAATGTGTAAAATTCAATACTACCATGGCCACTTTCCACTTACCTCCTCCTGTGTTTTGCCTTTAGTAAGAACATTTCTGCAATTTATCGGTACATCATTTATGTCGACCTCTGTGACCACCATTTCTTCTGTAGTGTTTGGCAGAGGCAAACTTCGAGGCGTCTAAAAGAACATATGAAATGAGAAGGAAAGCTGTAAACTCTATAATCCTGTACAGTCTGTAAAGCACACAGACAAATGTATAATTTGTGATATTGGGCTATATAAATAAACTTGATTTGATATAATGACACCATACACAAGATATACAGTGATCTACTATAGCTGTTTAAATCATGTGCACCTTTGCAAGTAATGGTGGAGGTGTCAAAAGCTTTCCTTTTGCCATTAACATGGCATTTATTTTAGCAGCCATGGCCGCAGCCATTTCAACTCCTCCCTGAGGCGCTGGCTTTTCTCCCGTTTGTGGTGGCTGGGAAGCTTTGCTGTTTGAACCAGCAGTGCCGACGGCTCCTGCTAAGGAGACAGAGTGGGTTTCATTTTCACAACTCCTCTGTTGCCTCACATCTACACTCTGTTTAGGTTGCGTTGTCTTATCCCATCGGCTGGTTAGGCACCTGAAAAAATGACAATAAAATAAGCATACTTATATTCATGTTCACTACACCAATACATTTTTTAAACGACATAAAAAAAAAAAAAGGTACAAAGTCTGCAGATAATAGATTTGTCATTTCAATCTTTAAGATCTTTTGAATCTTAGTGGCGAAACATTTTCAAGGTTAAAATGGCAACTTCAGAGCCATCTTGCCTTAATACTTTTAGTGATAATAAGTTAAGATAATTGAACGTTATCAGATCAGAAACGTTGGTGGGCACTATGGTGTGGGAAATGGAGGGGGCTATGGGACATTTTAAATGCCCTGCATTTTTTTTCTCTATTCTTGTACCGTTTGTTTAGACTTGTCCTTACACGTAAAATGTTCCCCCCAAAAAATAGGATACACTTTGCGGATGGAACATATTTATTATTACAAACGTTATCGTGTGAGGGTAGCGGTTTATTGCAGCCAAGTGTTGCTAAGTTAGGTTTAAAGTTAAATAGTAAATGGTGGAGTTTAAGAGAAATGTTGGGAATAATTGTCTTTTTGATGAAGCCTACAACACAGTCTGTATTGTGCGCCAAATCAACAGGCGTTGCGGTTTCTCAACTGTTTGTTAGTTAAGCTAACAACAGCCTAAGTAAGCTAACGTTAACGGATACTAAAGCGATGTCTGAGCTACTTAACTTAGCGAGTTACGAGCCTGTTTAAATATATTCAAGACTTGAAGAAATATAGTGTTCTTGTAACATGCACTTTGGTCAGTCCACTCGTATTCACTTTTACACGCACAAGTGATACACCGCATGCTAACCATTATTAGCAGGCCTCAACTAGCTAGCTTGGCTGGCTAGCTTACGGCTCGCTGCAAATATGCAGTGCGCTGTTAGCTCGTATTACTTAAGTTACCAAAAGTATTTATATCATGTTTTTTAAACGAACTAAACAAAAGCTTACGGTGTCTGTCCAGCCATCCCCGAAGACATAGTATCACTCCACCAAAGCTGCAGTATAAATAAAATAGTTTTAATACGGTTGACGATTGACGACGGGAGCCATCGGTCTGCTCTGTCTGTCGATTTCTTATGACGACTGTCGCAAAGTCTGACTCGGCGGAAGTTGAGCTGTTTTCATGTTACGTAACGAATGTGGAAGACTCTCGACCAAAGTTTATCAACAATATAAATGTACATCATTGGAAAATAAAGTTTCAAATTGAATTTTCAGACAATTGATTTCAAATGGATGATCAAGCAAAGAAAAATCCAAAAAGTTAAGACCCTCATTTTCATGAGTTCACGTTCATGGCCGGATTGAGCTACTATGGAGGCCTTGGTGCCAAAAGTGCAGCTGGACCCCCAGTAAAGGTATAAGTACCATTTCCACATCAAAAACGTCTAAAAACGGCAAATATATAAATGTATATGTCCTGTCAATGGCGTCATATCTATCTATATTTCAGCCTAAATCATGTCCAATAGAGTCGCTTTGGCAATTTATTAATTTTCTTTAACAATGAAGACAACAACTCCCATGATCCCATGCCAAATGACATCAGCATGATCCGTCTTTTGTCATGTTTTGATTCCGAGACTCCCTAGCACCAGAACCTACATACTGTGCATTTAAAGGTACGTCACATTACACTTCCACTGACTATTCATCTCTCCCATTCACTTCAGCTGAAGACCACACAACAAATTAATTCAGGCTTGCGTTTCCTGTTTCTGCGTATCTCCATCCAGCTCCAGCAGACTCGCAGTTCAGAGTTCACCCTTGTTAAACCTTTTAATTTGATTTGGTTTATTGACTACATTCTAATAATTGTATCAAATACAGCATATCAAACGTTTTCATGGATAGTACGACAACTTCCTGGTATGATAATAAGTTGTTGTAAAACCCCCCGTCCCCAAATGGCAAAAGTGTGCATATGGAATGAACAAACAGTACTCAACACAATCCAGACTAGAAATTAATAAAACATATAATAATATTTTTTTCAAATGCTTTAGATAACCTATGTTTAGCAGACAACAACCTCCAGCAGCAGTGAGAATACTTGACTTGTTTGCCAGGAACAAATCTGGAAGTTGAATGACGTTGTCTTTAGTATCACAAAACCCTGAAGGGAAGAGGTTGCGATAGATAGATGAGTCTACAAAGTGATTTAGACATGGTAGACCATTGTTTCTTTCCCATTTCCTACCAACAGCCAATGTTGCCTTTTTTTAACCATGACTTCAGTCATTTCCTAACCTTGATAAAGTCAGGTTTTTTATCTTTTAAACCAAAACTAACCCTAACCTTAAAGCGAGAATATTTAACTTTTGAAAGAAGAAAATAACACGTTGTTTTCTTTTTACAAATGAACAGTTTAACTCCTAGGCAATTAAACACACCATGGATTAATTCAATAAACTAAGCAGTCTTTTATGCTTTATTGTGTTCTTTTGAAAAAAGTTTTTTAAATGATAAATGAGGAGTGACCCGAAGAGTTAAATAAGGCTGCTCCTACTACTTGTTCCTACCCCAGTTGAGATCCGGTATTTTATAATTAAATGTTGAAATTAGACAGTCTGGAAGGAAAAAAAAAAGCTCATTTGTTCGATATGCCATCTTAGTAAAATGCCATTCTATTGTCCAGGCACAGTAGATGTCAAAGCGAGCCACCATGGTCTTTGAGATGAATCTTTTGCCTATGTTCAGAACACTGAAAACCTTTAAATATTTCATATTGCTCTAGATAGTTAAAAAAAAAGTCACCTAAAGATGTAGTTAGAGGTGTAATTAGACAGCTAGACAAACCCATTTCTATGGCACATTGTAGGCTAATAAAAAATGAGAGAACAAAGACAGAGAAAGATGACAGAAGTAGGAGGACGGAAGCTGAGTCATTGCAGGAAATACACTGCAAACTTATTATTGACATTATTTTATTTTTCATTGAATAGTTTCTAATTTTTTTTCCGTGCCTTCAGACCAAGATGTGAATCAGAAGGAACAAACAAATCCCCTGATTGAGAGTACAATTCTGTCATAAGAGAGATAAACAAAGATAACCGTGGTCAATGCATCTTATTAACCATAATTTGCTTAGCTGTTATGGCATTTTATATACTGTTTAAAGAGGAAATATTCTTAATAAGCAACAATCTTTAACATATATTAGTATCCTAATCTGAAACCAGCCTTGAACAAAAAGCTGTTCCCTGGGTCTGTGCATAAGGATGTTGGACAAGTGGCCAAAATAGAATGATGTTTGATCAAAAATCAATGCAAGCTGGCCTCTAGGAGACTGCTTAAAGACAGTGATAGACAACTCTGCGATCCACATCCTTCTTAACCATTTACTTCTCTGTATACATGCTCTGTGTGACCATCCAATTCACAGGTATTCAGATAGCTATAATGGTTGATCTCATTTGCTGCAAATCCAGTGTAAAATTCATTGTCTATAAAAATATTGAGATTTACTTGAACATAACCTTTTGACTATGTTATAATAAAAACTCCAGATGTCCGTTGCAGTTGCACAGTGGGATGTACTGTATAAATATTGTATAAAATAAGGCAGTCTTTTCAGTAGGATAAACCAGATACAAAAATTTCTGGGAGAAAAAATTTTCAAGTCCAAAATGTTTTCACATATTTCTGCTGTTGTCAAATGTCAAGCGGTTTACAGCATTAAACCAAGAGGAAGGGATTGTTGCAACAATGAATACACCCACGCACCCACACCTACAACCCAAACACTCCCACACGTACACACACACACGCACAAACTCCTGATGATCAACAATAACAGCTTATTCTACAATGCAACATCCCATCCCTGGACAAATCACTGAGACGTAGACATTTCTAATATTGTTTACAGTGCAATACAAAAGTGTTCATTCAAACTGGTACTGTACTTTTGATAAGAAAATAAAAATGTTTAATATGGTAATGCTTCGTATGAATAATAATTGTGAATTTTTGAGAGTTATAGTATTTGTCTTCATCAGCTTTGGCTTTTCTCTCTCTTTTTGAAATAAATTTTGTTCTTACTTATCAACTAATTCATTTATGAATCTTTTTTATATAGAAAATATGTAACATCTAAGAAAAATTAACATACCAAATCATCTGTAAATAGTTACTTATGATCATGATGTTGAGGTTTTTGTCTCTCAGCAGTGGCCTAAAGTAGAGATCCACGACCTGACCCAAAAAGAAAGCATCCCCTCCGACATGTCTGTTATGACAGCTATGTGTCAACTTGGATGTGTTTCTGAAGGACACATGAAAGTATTGCCAAAAAAAAAAAAAAAAAAAAAAAAAAAAAAAAAAAAAAAAGCAGTGGAGTGTTCTTTCACGGTGTGGCCTCCAGGGGCAGAAGGAGCAGTCCTGCCTTGCTGCGAGCACAGGGATGGAGGTCAAAGGTGATCATATGGCCTGACGTGGATTGGACACCTTCATATCCAGCCAACACTTCCACCCACTCCTCCAGTGTTGCTCGCTCCTTCAGTAAACAAGCAGTTTTTACTCAAACAGCAACTTCACAGGCAGACAGGAGTTCCCACGTGGTAATTAGGGGACGGATGCTTTGCCAGGAGGCCTGTAAGGACCCTCTCTCAGTCATGTCACTTGACCAGCTACACTGCGAATGCCTGAGAGGCACGAGAAGTTTATAAGGATTCTGTGTGTCTGTGTCTGTTTGTCACAGTTCTCATCTGACAAGCCAGCTGCAACTGCCTGTCAGGAAGTCCTTCTGTGGTTTCTGTATGGACGGACATGTGAACGCTCGGCGTGCTACAGAAGCAGAAGAGTGAAGGCGAGGATGCCCTTTGGCTGGCTGGGCTGGCAGGGAGAGAGATGCCCCAGCAGGAGAGAGGAGGGCTGCCCCGGACTGCAGAGTCCCAGGGCCGAACACTGCAGCGCCTACTCCGGAGGCGGTCGCAGGCTGTGCAGCTTCCTCTCATCCAGGCCTTTCCAGTACTTGAAGTTGTTGTCCAAGTGCTGCATAAGATTGGGGAGGTCTGCAAAAGCTGGAGAGATAACAACATTTATTTTTTTTTGGAAGACTTAGTAGGAATGCACCAATCAAACTTTCTCTCTCTTAAACGTCAACTCAGGACATCTGACAATACAGAGTAACGATCTGACACCAGCGTTCTCTTTTTCCCAAATTTAAAATCTCTATACCTTACTTTGTTGGATTCACTTTTATGCTTATGTTTCCCGATCCACTTGATAAGGTCAGTATCTGCATTGATCCCGAAGATTTACTATAAATGAGTTGCTAATTTGACAGCTGTATCAAACAACATACTCAGTTTAAGGACGTTTCTCAATCCTTTTGAATATTTATAAACATTATACTTATGCCACTTATAATCGTCTTCTATGGTGGGGACACAATTGTCCGTTGTGTGTGTTTGAACTGTGTTCGTCTATGCTACTATTGTACACTCTCTCAAAACTTGATCTCAATTATTATGCAGATGTATAGCAGTGTATGTATCGCTAGTGTTTGCTTCATGCCGTGCAGTCTTACCATCCCATGCATCAAACATGTCCGTAATGAAGTAGTCTATGAAGGAAATCTGGGACTTTGGGATGCTACACGTGTTTCTGTCAAACACAGGCATAACCACTGGTAGACCTTGTCTCTTCTCCTCGTCCGTCTGCACCAGAGACAAACGCACAAGTGATCATCACGCACATTTAATACATAAATTACAAAAATCCATCTCCCAACACCATCAACACTGTGTCATTTCTTTCTAATTACCTGTGCAAAATACTCCTCTGAGATGCGTCCGGCCCATTCTATACAGAGCTCCTGAGGCCTGCACGGATTGGAGATGTCTGCACACTTAATCAGCATCCGCTTGACGAGGATGCGATTCTCGGGGGATGTCAGAACGCTTTTGACAGATTCCTCATCATTGTTTCCCTAAAAAAGAAAACCAGAAGCAGACCATTAGCACCAAGACAATGGCAATAGACAGCTCCTTATAGCACACACAGCTGAACAACTTTAAAAATAACTGACTGTGTCTCTACATAAACCAAACCGGGAAGATGAAATATGGCACTGACAGCTGATAAAGGTCTTTTTTTCATGAAGAAGGAGAGTCTGTATTCAGCACATGCTCATTACGAGCTCCTGCAACACTTGCATGTAAAACACCACAGGATGGTTTGTGTGGTCATATGATTTTCAAGATTGAATTAACTGACAATTATGTTAAGCAGAAGTACAGAGGGTCTATTTATTTAAGTCTCAAGGTTAACTGAATGAAAGTATATGTGACACAAAAGCCAAAGAGCTGCTTCTTTTTTTATCAACTAAACTTAAACTCCATTACAGTTCATATCAAACGGTTAAATGTCCTTAAAGTGGCTGCATTCAGTATGATAATTCAGGGGAAATAATTTTCATGGCATCAAATCATTTATTCGGAGCATTCCTGCCTTTAAAGGGCAAGAGAACTTTTAAATGTCTGTGTTGAGCATTCCACACACAGACGAGAAAGATGGTACCACGTTGTAAAATTCTCTCCCCACAAAGATATCTGTGCCCAGGCAACAACAGGCCACAAGTCCTCTGAACCATCATCTCTCAAGCTTTTAAACTATTGTTGCTTGCATACTGTTGGACTGAGTATGATTCTGCGACAGCGTGTGACAGAATGAGATTAAAAGAGTTGTGTTTATCTAGTGTCTGAATGCTCCTGTGTGTTCTTCCTGCTCTGAACGCTGATCTATTTAGAAAAAAAATAAAAAAAGAAGCTAAATTTAGAGCTACTACACAGGTATAAAATATAAAAACATTTAAAAGTGTTTCAGCATTTTTAATCTCACCCCATTCTCCTCCAGAGCAGCCAGTGGCTTGTTGATGCTGTTGACAAATTTGTTGACGTGTTCAAAGTGTTTGGTCATCTCAGTTGCGAGCACCATATCAATGATGGCCTGTCGTAGTGTTCGATATTCATTCCTAGAGAGAGAGAGAGAGAGAGAGAGAGAGAGAGAGAGAGAGAGAGAGAGAGAGAGAGAGAGAGAGAGAGAGAGAGAGAGAGAGAGAGAGAGACAGAGAGAGAGAGAGACAGAAAGAGAGAGAGAGAGAGAGACAGAGAGAGAGAGAGACAGAGAGAGAGAGACAGA
>CALSCE010010649.1:2631625-2648220 GCA_943593645.1 Bovichtus variegatus
GCAGTGTGTGTGTGTGTGTGTGTGTGTGTGTGTGTGTGTGTGTGTGTGTGTGTGTGTGTGTGACAGAAAAGCTGGTGGGCTGGAGGAGGAGAGGAGGAGGAGGAAGAGATCTATAGGGCCGGATACACTGGGAGCAGGATATAGGGTCAGAGGCAACTCCGCTATGTAAATACATTAGGTGTATTGAATGAGAGTAGCAGGAGACTGCAGACTGTCCTGAAAGCTGCTCCAGATGACTGTAGACACCCAGCAGCTCTGATGTGGTCACATTGGCCTGAACGAGGAGGAACAGTGTGACATCAAACAGTTTGAAGCTGTCCGCCTGGAAACTGTCACCTCGCAGCGCAACATTGACTTTTGAGGTTATTTTTGATTCAATCAAGCACAAGGTTTCTGGTTTTGAATTCCAGCGTTTGAAATACTTGCTAGTAGACATGGGAGACTATTATGCTGGCCAAAATAATTGCGATTCACGACATTATCCAGATGATCATCAAAATGATCTCTAAATCTCATTACATACTGGGATCACTTCAACTTTACATTTAGTGAAGAAGCAAATATCTGTATTGCATCACAGATAGGACACACCTCTTTTTTTAGTGAACATCAACAATCTTAAATAATAAGGTAATCATATATCATAGGGTCCCCCTGCATAGACAAAGGGTAAATAAACAAAAATAGCAACTTTATCTGAGTTTGTTCTTTCTTACATGATAATTCCTGTATTTAAAAAAAAAAAATCAGGCTCTATTTTTCACTTCTGTGTCTAGCTCGCTGTCACTAATTGTGAGGGTCTTTTTTTCATGATAAAATCCTATATCGTCCCTACTGGTTTACCAACGAGGCAAAGCAGGTACTTGCCCCCGGGCACCCGGACCCTCAGAGGTCCCACAGTCTCCAGGTTCACTGTGTGGTAATTGGCTTGTTGTAATTAGGTTTAAGGATTTAGTTGTTCAACGGATCGGTATCAGCACAAATCCTGACCTTATTAAAGGAATCACGTTTTGGCAATGACGAGACCAATCCACCTTTTATATGTACAGTTTCTTTGTCAATATCATTTTTGAAATTCAAGGTGTCCTATCAGCTACATTTATTTAATCGCTGCGGGATATTGACTCAGTGTTTTAGTACCACAGCATCCCTGACATAAACATGATGCGTATCTGAAGTTTGGGAAAATGAGAGTACTGGCGTAGCACAGTACTATAGTAATACTCTTTATTGTTCAAGTATTGCATTTAGGAGAGAACAAGTTTGATTGTTGCACCCTAAACTAGATTAACTGTAAATATATGTGGTAATGCTAAACTGAAAATAACTGAAATGGTAAGGGCCTTAAAGGGTAAGTTCAACATTGTCAATTCTCACTTCTTTTTTTTTTTTTTTATGTATTTCGGGACATGTGAGTGTTTTAAGACAGAAAAACACGATTCTGCCCTTTTTAAAATGCATTATTTGCATCTGCATTATTATCTAACAATTTGAGAGGTTTCATTATTTTGGTTTGGCTTAGTCTTGGCTTCGCTAAGTTAGCATGAACTAATTACTAAGTACAATGTACACGTGTACACTCAGTCACCAGTTCATTAGGTACAGCTCGGTAGAACTAATGCACAGCTCTGTAACAAATCCTACCTTCATGATGGTTGTAATGTTTTTGTTGAAACCGTTTTAGAGAGATGTTGATTCAACTTTCTGCTCATTTTGGAGGCTGAAGTTTGTGGCGCTGCTGAATTATATTGAGTTATACTGAGAATTATTTTCTATTACTCTTTTGATATAAATGGATAGACATAATATTTAAAACATCTCTGAGTATGATCCTTTGTTGCTGGCCTACATGCCAGTAGGCATAAAGGGTAGTAAGTAATTAAGAGTATGATGCAACATAATTTAACAGCACCGCAAACTACATCCTCCAAAATGAGTTGAATCAACATCTCTCTGAAATGGGTCTATACAAAAACTGAACATTACAACCTTTTATGACGGTAGGATTTATTTGCTCAGAGAGTTTAACCAATGCATTGATAGGTGTTTCTGTGAATTTTCCCAGTTGGGAACTCATTTTTCCGATTATTACGAAAACCGCATGAATGCAGCACAAATGCCCTATCTCGCAACGAAAGTGAGACTTAATGAGTGTATCCGCCGTCTGATTCGGGTCCGGATCAGCTTCAACATTTAAAGTGTTCTTCCTTGGCCCATGCTCTATACCCTCGTACCAAGTTTTAAACAAACTGGAAAAACAAACTGTCTGATATGGATATATATCATGATATAGCAAATGTATGCGAAATCACTTATACAAAAAACGATGTTTAAAGCAATAAACTGTGCTCCGCTGTTGTGAATTATTAAAGTTGTTCTACTGTAAATCATATGTTGTTTTAAGTACATCTTGCTTTAAATAATTAATTGGACAACAAACGTGAAGAACAATAACATCATAAGAACCAAATTAACCAAATAATCACGCTACGGTATAATTCCACTGAAACTCAGTTAACGGTGATGTTGATTTATCACCCAGTTGAACTTGAAAATTGTGAGTCAAGATAAACTACAAGGACCAGAATGCATTGCATTCAACCCAGACCCGCACAACTGCATCAGGGCAGCAGTATGCCCTGCTGCTCAGCGAACTTCTTAACGTCGAAACGTCGTCTTAATTAAGAAGTGCCAGTGCACACACAGAGAGAGAGAGATCCCAGTGTGACTGGTACAACACAGCAGCACATTGGGCGGGACGAGGATTACGTCGGCACACACTCCACGTCCGTACTCCTCGCCTGCCTGGCCTACATGCTCACTCACTTCCCCTGCTTTGTTTGCCCCTGGTTGAGTGCCAGCGTGATGTTTGCGGGATGCAAATGCTTGGCTGAGTGATTCATTGCTGTGTGTGTGTGTGTGTGTGTGTGTGTGTGTGTGTGTGTGTGTGTGTGTGTGTGTGTGTGTATATACTGTACAGGAGGAGTATGTTTCCCGAAGAGGCTGGCAGACTGGTTCAGCTGCGTGTGTGTGTGTGTGTGTGGCAGGCTATTCTAGTTACACAACCTCAGCTGCAGTTGCATTGGTTGTGTCAGTGTCAGTTAGAGAGGGAAGTCTCCCTGGATGGAGACAGAGCGCTGCTATAGCGAGGCCTCGGCTAGCTGGAGGCTCTGTGGCCAAACTCCATACGTCAAGACCCCGACCTCAACTAGCTCGCCAACAAACGGCATCGCAGTGGAAACATGACTTCTATGTGTGGTATATTTTTTGTGCGCCCACTATCTGTGACATTTACCCGGCAGTAGTCCATAGAAGAGTTTTGTTTCACCTCCACAGGAAAATGAATGGGTGGTTTGAATCTTTAAATCAAAATGAATAAAGCTGAGGGCTGAGTTATTTGTTCCGACACACGTGGTCAGAGTCATTGAAATCACATCTGACAACAAGAAAACTGGGTCTAGTTTAGTCTAACCTTTTTTTGGGAAAAGCATGTGGCATTTCCATATGTTAGCCCCTATTATATAGCCACACACACTCTCACACTAACACATGCATACTGTCTCTGCAGTGCACATGAGCCTATCATGCGACCAGGTCCTCGTGTCTGTGAAAGATCAGATGATCACAGAGCATCAGCTTGTAGCCATCCCGATGCCATACTCCTAGTTTGCGGACAGCTACAACAAACGGCCTAGTGTCATGATGACGTCAATTTGGCTACAACCGAGGGCTAATCAGCTTTTTTTCTCCCCCCCTTTGTTGTTTCAATGGAGCTTTCCAAAAGGCTTACAATTTAGCAAGAAGTGATTTACTGCTGCCCAGCACGCTCTAAAATTCCTCTCTGTATTCCTCCTCACATGTGTAGATTGTTTACGGAGAAGAGGAATTCTAGAGGGATGGCGGTCCGCAAGGGGCTTGGTTGCTATGGTTACTAACCCCTGAGCTGGTTTCCATTTAGCAGGAAGGAAGCGAAATTATTTGCAGACAGAAAAGAGTAAGCTCATGTAGGGAAAGTGTAATGAGTTGAAAAATCTTTTTTTCTTTTTTTTTTTTTTTTTAATACATTTTTTTTAACAACTCTACTGTATAGTTAAATTGGAAAACCAGGGGATACAATTACAAGCATTTCTCTTTGCTGATTCAGTCAGTGGTGGAAGTATTCAGATCCAAACATTAATAATACAACAAAGTATCAAAATTAAAAAGCACTGTAGAATGGCCCATTTCATGGTGTTAAATATTGGGTTAGTATTACTGATGCATTAATGTGTAAGCAGCATTTCACTGTTGCAACAGGTCAAGGTGCAGCTCATTTTAATGACTGTATATTCTGTGCAAAAGCCCCCATCTGATACAAACATTTTTGGCTATAAGGATGTCCTGTAATTGTGATGTAAGAAGTATCCAGACCCTGTACTTAAGTAAAAGTAGCAATATTGTAATATACAAATACAAGTCTATGTGGCATTGTAGTGAAAGTGCAAAATGTACTGAAATTATAAAACTACTTCTGATTTTTGTTGAGTGTATACCATGTTGTTGATTTTATTTTATTATTATTATGTAATAATTTAACTTAATTTAAGAAGCATTTAACTGCTGTAGTTGGTTGAAGTGTAGCTTTACAATTAATTATATATAATATAATTAATTATTATAAAATGATCACATGTTTTACATAAAATCTTGATCTGGAACGTAACTAGAAACTAAAGCTGTCAGTTAAATGTTTTGGAGTAAACGGTAAAGAAATTCCCTCTGAACTGTAGTGGAGTATAAAGTCGTATGAAATGGAAATACCAAAGTGCCTCAAAATGGACAGAAAAAAAACTGACCCTAAACGACAAACTAAAGTAAAGTAAGTAAGCACTATGTAGGAGGGTATCAAACTGTCCATTTCTTTGTCTGAATTAATGGATATGTGTTGATGAATGAATGAATAACCCATATAACATATCTTATTTGGTGATTTAACATTGCTTTATTATTATATTCTGTATATTGTCACCTTCATCATATGTGCAAGCCAATGTCAACTAAACACAAATATGAAATAACTGAGAACATATCACATTTCTGAATTGCTATTTGTTTCTAATCCTTGTATTCTTCTTGTTATCTTTCAGACCACATTAACAGAGGTGCAATTTGGACCAATGAAGTTATTTAAAGACCCACTTCAGGTATCGTAAAACAATGCCAAACATCTGATTGATGGTTATGTGCTTTAATGCATTAAGGCTTTCCACGGAACAACAGAAGTGTTCCAGTAAAATGTTTATGTTCATATCATTTAGGGGCTTTTAGCTGAGCCGTGGAGCTAAACATGGTGTGACTGTCAATATTTGATAGCATTTTTCTTGGATTAGCATTTCAAAACGTCACCTACTTTTGTTTGCAGTGAGAACTAATCTTGAATTTCTCAAAGATACCACACCTCGGTAAGAGATTAAAGGGAAAAAAAGTCCCCCTGCAAACATTCAAAGAAGAAGAAGAAAAAAAAAATGGAGTTAATGGACGTATTGTGTGCGATGCAGCCTTGGGTTGTCAAGGCAACAAGGCCAAACATTTATGACCAGGAACATACCATAATGAACAATGCACGTTATGGAAGAACTGCACAGAGGATCCATGCACCAGTTTGGTCCCTGCAAATAGGACATTCTCTGACGTTCAATGCTTCATTATACACTTTGGTACTGTGCTTGTTCCTTTGGCAGGCATTGCTGCTTGTTGTGTGAAAACTTGAGAGGCTTTGAAAAGTCCACTATTAAGGAATTTTAAATGTATTTTAGAGCGTGTACAAATTAGGTTTCAAGGGTGCATTACATAGCCGAAAATTAATCGTCTGATATTTTTGATAATTGGTTCATTATTTAATAAATTCTTCAGGCAAAAAGGCCCAAAAATGTTCCAGCTGCTGCTTTTCTTTGGCAGATATTGTAGCTAACTGAACCCTGCCATGTTAGTGAGACCAAACAAGACATCTCAAGACGTCACCTTGGGCTCTGGGGAATTCTGATGGGCATTTTTTTTCACCTTTTTTAAAATGTATTTACTGGACAAAACGATCAATTATGAAATGAATTGTTATTTGCAGCCCTGGTGCATAGCTTTGTCAAGTAAAATAGAAATAATTGTTTAAATAAAACCACTAAACTTAGTATAACAATGATGATATGAAGTCAAGCAAGAAGAAAAGCGATACATTAGACGTTCTGTAATTTAATGCCCCAGACTCTGTTTTATTGTCTGATGCGCTCCAGTGTGACCACTGTAGGAAAACGAGGTAGAGAGATATCCCCTTCCTGTTTTTGTCACTCACAGCTGATCCAGTCATGCCCTCCTCCTCACTACTCCTCCTCTTTTCTCGCGGCTCACAGGATCTGGCTGGGCCCTCTC
This sequence comes from Bovichtus variegatus, assembly GCA_943593645.1. Lineage (NCBI taxonomy): Eukaryota > Metazoa > Chordata > Actinopteri > Perciformes > Bovichtidae > Bovichtus > Bovichtus variegatus. The sequence goes on from CALSCE010010649.1 coordinate 2,638,028, forward strand.
TGTTTTCAACAATGATGTTTTCTAGACAGAGCGATCAGACCCTGCCAAAATGCTCGCAAACTAGTTTTTTTCCCCCCTCTTTCTGTCTTTGTCTCTCTGCTGCGATGTTCCGCCTTTTCCATCTGTTTCTCAGGAGCATTAACAGTGTGTCCTCACTTAAAAAACATTAGTGTTTGAATGTACTTTGAGATTTAAATTTTTTTTTTTATCTATTGCGACTGGGTGTGTTATTACTGAGCGAGGCCTATCTGTCTAGTCTGAGCAGAGAGAAGAAGACCTTATCTCAGCCTATATTACTCTGTTCCTCCACCTCTGCGGGAATGTTGACTTTTCTACCAACATCCCAATGTGGAATTCTGATCTAATTCCCTGTGCGTACCGAACATAGCTGCAGGACTCAGTGGTGATGTATTTATGACCCGGACACTTATTTCCGCTTGCAGGGAAAATGTTCATATGAGGAATATGGTTTGCATTAGCAACACCCCTCACAGGCGTAAGGGCTCTCTGCTTCAGGCCTGAAGCTGCGTACTTAAATAAAGCCCCACCGATCATGAGAATTAATCAAAAGGACAACTGTCAAAACAACCGATCCTCTGTCCCCTCATTGTGTGGAGGACAGTAGCTCGAGTTTTCCCAACAAAGTCAGGTCTTTGTGCCTCAACTCAATTTTGCAGGTGTGATGCAAACTCCAAACCGCAGAACAAACTTTCCCTTCTTTACGTTCATCCTGCTCCCTGCCAACAGTTGGAGATGACGTCTGTTTGAGAGAGTGACTCATGAATCTACTCTTAGTGCAGCACTGCTCTTGGAGGCGGGCCTAAATCTCTGGTCCAGTATTTACGCAAGTAAGAGGTTATATGAAAGTATGCTGGCAGAGAGCGAGCGTGCTCTCAATGGCTGGTTTGACGGTGGCTGCAGCACTTTCTGCCACAGCCTTGGCAGAGTGGTGGGAGGGACCGCGGCCAGTCAAGGCCACCTCGACTAATTGTGTCATAGATCACGGCAGCGGACAATAAAATCTCTGACGCACCCGAGTACAAGCTGAGCCTGATCAATCAGGGCCTGTCCGCTGGAGGCCTGAGGTCACAGTCAAGCCCACACTGGGGTGACTGGGCTGATTAGGACGACAGGCACAAATGAGCATGAATGCACCACTGATGACACCAATGATGACGACTCGGAGTTGTTGATACACTGAAGCATCAAAACCCCATTTTACAGTAGCTCTACCTCCTCTTGTGTCTTACTCAAATAATTCTATAGCGCAGGGTGGAGGCTGGGAATATGTCCATTTTTCTAATCAAATCACGGCTACATATTCAATAGCTCTCTGTTTTATAATAAATAATATGTCCATCTCATTTTAAATACTGCAGCTTCCGTATTATTGTGCTGAACGAAACAAAGTGCACACATTTAGCATTTCTACATCAGGTGTCTGTTAGATGTACACAAAACAATTGACAATATCTTTGATTATGATATTTTTGTATAAGTTGTTAATCAAACAAAAATGACAAAAAAGTTGGTTCTATTCCTGCCACTTTGATGGCACTTTGTGCTCTAGGAAAAAGTGATGGGCAATTTTCTTTATTTTCTGACATTTTATTAACTAAATGATTAATCGTTGAATCATGAACACATGAACAGTATAATAAACAAAAACATTTTTTTTTTAAATGCAAACAATTGTTATTTGCATCCCTCTTTGTTTTAAGCCATCCTGAGACCCTCAGTCTTAACTAACTTTTCCAAAGTTTAGTATCCTTCCAGCTAGTCTCCCTCTTGCTCGCAAATTCACTGCATCCTTTATAACACTTCTTAATACCTGTTTGTATACACCTCTTTACTCGTAGTTTTTTGTTTTTAATTTTGTTTTTAATCTCTTCAGTGTTTTTGGGATCCACTCTTCTTTTTGACTATTTACTCTCGATATGTATCATAGCTCTTTGCAAAGCCCTCTTTAACTGTATTTTTATTAGTAATATATTTTCGTAGTAATAGGATGACATTGCAAGAGGTCGCTTAAAAATACCAATTCTTCAAGTTGGACACGTGTTTAGTCATCTCTCTTTCTGCAGGTACTTTTAGTTTTTGCCAAAGAGGACAGTCAGAGTAATGGCTTCTGCTGGGCATGTGAGAAGGCCAACTTCAGGTGCAGCATGGCACGAACACCCGAGTCGGCTCTTGAATGCTTCTCGGAGAAGCATCATGACCTCGTCATCATTGACCACAGACATTCCAGACACTTTGATGCTGAAGCACTATGCCGGTAGGCCACATCACTACTCTTCATCAATGTATTTGTCAATCAAACTATTTCATGTTTTATTTCCTCAGTGACGCAGTGCAGTGGTTCCCAACATTTGTTTTTCTGGTGTTCCCCCACAGCTCGGTCAGATGAACTCCAAGTTCCCCTTTACCATCACGTCAAGTTCCAAATGTGTACATGTGAACTTATTTTAAACTGGATGCGATTTAAGAAAAATTATTCTATAAAAATGCATATTGTTAAAATCCTTTTTGTTTTTGTACAATTAAACTATCAGTGTTTAGCTGTTAGGTCAGTGTGGTTAAAGTGAATGGGGGTTTTTTTTTTCTTATTTTTTCACACTTTCATTGTTGATTTTGAACATTAACTAATGATTGAACCATTTTTTTTCCTGATAAGGAAACTAGTTTTCAAGCACTCTCAATTGCAACATCTTGTGTTCAGGTGTCACAGTTGACTCAATATGTGGATTAAAGAAAACACCTACTTCATCTTTCGTCGCGCCCTCCGGTTGGGAATCACTGATGTATTGGACACAGTTGAATTGAATTTAAATGAAGTTAGTGACTGTCATCGAAGGCCAGTGACATAATCCAGACCAGATGATCTTGAAAGGCCCAATTATAGCCCTCATGTGTTACAGTACATTTGGTAACACCTGTGGTTATGACTCTGTGCGTGGGGTAAATGGCCCGCTCACTTTGGGCTCGCTAGCTTCTCGTGGAGTCATGTTGATGAGAAATGAGCGGTGCCTGCCCATACCACCCTCTATCTTTAGCCTCTGCCCAAACCAAAAACACATTTACAAACATTCATTTGCCCTGCCCAGCGTGTATGTTAACCCCATTCATTTTGGCCACTCCATATGTTCAGTGTACACGCACAGGCTCCGATGGGGAACTAAAGGGCCTTTATGACCGCTGGCTGGGGGAAACCACAGGCGGATGAGTGGCCCTGTACACTGCATTCTTTCAGAGGCCTCGGCCTGCTCACCGAGCTCCACCACTGGGCTCTGCCTGCCTGGGAGAATCGGAGCGTGAAAAACTGAAAAATACATTGATTTGATGCCATGGGCTTTTCCACCAGCCTGCTCACTGGCTAAAAGGCTCCCTCTGTTTACATTCAGGTCAATTAGAGCGGTCAACTCTTCAGAAAACACTGTGATAGTCGCTGTTGTGAAAAGGTACGTACAACTCGCTGACCCTCCTCTCCCTTTCTGCCCTTCTTGTCCTTTTCCCTCACTGTGTTTTTAAGTAGCTAATGATTAGGAGTATTGTTAGAATTAAAATGCTTGACTCAGGCCGCAGGCCATATGGAGCAAACCTCTGATGTTTTCTAAACAAGCATTTGCCGTGTCGATGTTTGGGTGCTAACATGGGTTCTCTTTTTTTTAAGGCCAGACAGAGAGGAAGCCTCTGTGATGCCCCTGATCAACGCCGGCTTTAATAGGGTGAGCGACGTTGTGTTTGTGAGCGTGTGTGTCTTCTGCTGCCTGTATTTGTATTATTCTTTCGATATGCTTTTCTTTTTTTTTTTATATCCCTACTGTCAACACTCACTGTAAGGCAGGAATACAGATTGTAAATCACCTTTGTTTGCTCAGGAGACATGTGCATTGAGTTCCTCGTACCTGAGTCATTGTAACTCATGGCATCAACAGCACTTTAACATATCCTTTAATGGATACCTTGATACGAAAGTGGGATTTTACTTCCCTTTTGATTGATCCGTGTTGCCCTCCAACCTTCAGAGATATGTGGAGAATGCCAATATGATGGCCTGCTATAATGAGCTGCTACAGTTGGAGCATGGAGAGGTGCGGGCGCAGTTCAAACTGAGGTGAGTCCTGCACTTTGTACTCTACAGTGTTTTAGTTTTACATTTCACATGTATTATTATTCAAAGCTGAGAGCAAGACATCATAACAATGATCTTTTGATGTGACAGCCAGCAGACCGACCAACAACTATCACTTTATGTTTTAGTATTTTATTTTATAATTATAATTTTACTTATTTTTATATGTTAAAAAAATATTTTGCTTTTTTATTTAATTTTATGCCCTTAGTCTTGGTCTGGGTTCCGCTTTTAGTTTGTAATATTTCCTGTCTCGGTTTTTGATTGTTTCTGTTTTACTTACTATTCCATCAGTATTGTATTGACCAAATGTTATTGTGCTGTCTATTTGTTTTATTTGGTAAATATAAATAAAGAGATTGTGAAGAGAGAGAAAAAAATCAAGATGATCTGCTATTAAAAATTCTACTTTTAATGTCAATTTTAATACTTGTTAAGTCTTTCTTTATAATGTATATACGTATATATATAGACGCTTGATGCACATGTTAACAGTGATTCTGATACTGTTGTCTCTCTACCTGTACAAGGGCTGGAAATGCTATTTTCACAGCTCTAGAACAAAGCCAAGAGGCCATAGAGATCACTTCTGAAGATCAAGTAATTCAGGTGAGTTTCTAATAAACAAGAACACTTCTAGTTGCTTTATTGTGACGCACAGTTCATCTCTCTCCCTCTTTCTCTCTTTCCTCCTCCCCCTGCTCCTCTTTCTATCGCCCTCCTTCTGCTGTTTTAGAGCATGTTCATGTCTTGTGATCCCAGATCTCAGTAGTGATAGTTGCAGTCTCTGTGCTTCTGAAAGGCTCCTTTTGTTGACATCAAGGCACAGTAGCCTGTTATCACGACATGTTTTCACATAGAATATATTGTTTTTGAGCTCCATGAACTAAGCAGCGCATGTTTCAGCCTCTCTGAATTGTTTCGGTTGGCAAGGTTCATATGTCATCCTCTTAACTGTGTATGAACCCTGTGTCTGAAGCCTGAACACTCTTGTTACCTCCCCTTCGCAGTACGTGAACCCTGCCTATGAGTCCATTATGGGCTACCAACGAGGCGAACTAATAGGGAAGGAAATAATAGAAGTGCCTAAAAGTGAGAAGAATAAGCCTGATCTCCTTGAAACAATAAATTCCTGCATACGGAAAGGAAAGGTAATATGCATTCAATACATCATCTATTTTAAACCATATATTTCACGCCAAACTAATGAGTAACTTAATCACACCAGGAACTAAAGAATCCCCTTCTTGTGGTTGTTGACACTCTTACATATATAGTTTTGACATGAAGACTATCGCTTCGCAATCCTATCACTCTTGTAAGCACTGCAGATATCTGCTCCTGCCTTTGTGTCTGTGCATTCATGCGTGCACGTGCATCCATGTGTGCTGTAAGTCCGCACCACTGGCCATCCAGCAGCTCTGTTTCATGTGCATAGGAACAGCAGCTGATGGCTGTGCTGTAATCTTACTACACAGAGAGTGAAGGTCAGTCTCAGACAGGCTAACAGCAGGAAGAGTCTTTTTAAGCTGCCACAGCAGTCTGTCGGTGGGGGGACATGAAAGGAGCGCGCCAGACTCCAGGAGCCCTCCCCCTATCCATTAAAGCAACTTTCTGCTCTCTGAAATACTCTGAGCCACCCCACTTCACCACCTAACCTGCACCACAAACGCCGCCATGCTACACCCAGTCCACACCCCATTTTAGGACATTTTAAAATGATTATAATTATTATATACACGATTGTTGTTTTAATATATGGTTCCTTTGTCTGTACATTTTGTGTGTCTATGTTTCATTTCCTCTGCCCCGCTTATACTTTTGTTATGTTCCAGGAGTGGCAGGGGATTTATTATGCCAAAAAGAAGAACGGAGACAGCATACAGCAAAATGTGAAGATCACACCTGTAATTGGACAGGGAGGGTGAGTGACAGTATGTTGAGGCCTGGCTCACTCAGTCTCGCTAAATGTAAATTACCTCTCCAGTAACTGAATAATTATACCGGATGGATATGATGGTATCCTTCTTTTATTTTACTGGTGTACTAAATAGCTTTTTGTCATTCACAGAAAAATCAGACACTATGTGTCTATCAACTGGCCTTTACATGATAATAATAAGGTGAGTTGAAAAGTTTTGCTGATTAATAATGAATGAAAGGAGCTTTTTCTGACCAGCATGTATCAATGTGCTTTTCTATCTTCTGTCCATGCAGAGTGATAAATCCACTGAACGTGTGCAGGCAGAGTCTCAGACAGGTAAGATCCATACTGAAAAGTCTTAACTCTACGCTGTATTAGGATAACATCACAGGTGATTTGTTGTGCTAAAGTCTTTCAGATTTGAGTAGTTCAAGTTCTCTCTGCTGGGCAGTTATCTGCATTGGTGATAGAAGATCTTTCCATGACCGTGTCACTTGTGATCTGTCACAAGGTTCGAGGATGTGAGGGCCAGCAGTGTGTCTGTCATTAGGAAGCACAACATTAGTTCCAAATTTACACAGATGATCCACTCATTTTTACTGACTGTTTGCAAACACCAAATATCTGTTAAATACTGTTAATAACAATAAATTGGAGACACACCTGAGCTTTGTAAACTTTCATCAAGACCCTAATGTCAAACGGCAGTCCTGCCTTATGTAGATGAGAAATACCTCAAAAGAAATTAATTCTGTCTTTTTGTTGACCTTGAAAAAGTTATCCACGCTTTTTTATTTTCTCTAAACTGAACTATTGTTCCTTGCTGTATTGTGGTATCAACCATGAAGCCAATTCACAGCTGCAACTGATTTCAAAATGTAGCCGCTATGCTCCCGACAGGCCAACAAAACGGGGATCATATCTCTCCTGTGTTGACGTCCTTTCACCAGCTCACTGAAATGAAGTCATTTTAAAATGTTGCCGTTAGTTTGTGAAGCTGTGCATGTTCTTACACCACACTATAGTTCACAGTAACTCTTGTGCAACACGCATGCGGCCCCTAGGTCTTCTGATTATGCCTCTAAAGTTTGACTTTGCTTCTAATGTCATGGTACAAACCTACTAAAAGTGTTCAGTCAGGATTTTTGCCATTTTGAAAAATGTATTAAAATATACATTTTTCTTCTCTTCGGCCTTTTAAAGTGACGTGTTTTTAATTTCCTTTTGTTTCTTGATTTACTTTCACTCTTGTTTGTGTCTTAGGTGTGTTACATATTTTCAATTTATTTATGAATGGACCTGTCTGCCTACTCAGACAAAGAAACAAAGTTTCACGCCACTTCTGTGTTTTTTTTTTTAAATCACTTTAACACTTAAAAATCCCTTTTTAAATAAAATCAAAACAAAGAAACTCTTTAAAACACATCAATGAGCCACACTGTTATCGGTGACTTGACATTCCTTACAATGAACACACACACACTGTAGTTTGTTTTGAGTCAATCCCACATACACCATCCTGCTGCCATAAAATACTCACAATAAATGTGTATTAATCCACAGCTGAAAATAGTCCCCTACAAATACACTATTTAGTCCTGCGTGAGAGGCCTTTTCTAAAGAACCCAGAACCCTTTTAAATTAATTAAACAGTTTATTTTTGACCAGCATTTACACCCTCAATAGGAACTAATGGGCTTGAGTCAGAGTGCCATATGGAAGTCAGAAAGTACTGAGAGCTGGCCCAACACAATGTTGGTTTTGATCTTTTTATGGGATTTGTTAACAATAAGAAAAATATAGAATCACATCAGCCTTTTCCTTTTAATGCTTAGGAGAGATTTAATCATAGAAATAAAATATATTATAATGTCTACTTTTTTCTATCTATGGATTTAACCTAAGGATCTCAATTTTAGCATTAGAGTATTTCCAACAGCTTCTTTGATGTGAATAATGTTTAATATATCATACAATGACTTTATGTCATATCACTTTATGACTATTACATTTTATGCATATTATTACAATTTTACTGGATTAATACCTCAAAACTAAATGTGTGCGTAACCACAGAATCACTAAGTAGAGTTAAAGACCTGTTAAAACCAGACTGCTTAATTCTGGTTGTACTGATCCAGACATTGCCTCCTCTTGCCGAGGATCTGGGGGCCAAAGTCAGCCTGGTCACTAAACTTGAGCTGTGTTTGTTTTTGCATGTTAATGTAAGATTTTTTTCTTGTCCCCAGACATCCAATCTAGTAAGCACAAAGACCGGAGGAAAGGCTCTTTGGATGTCAGATCCACAACGTCTCGGGGGAGCGATGGTGAGAGTGAAGGGAGATAGATGATGGAAACTCTGGCCGTTAATTGTCAGCTTATGAAACCTTCCCAGTTGTCTGTTTGCTTCAAGTGTTGATTGAACACACGTGCAAACACGCTCATTAGGTGGACAACTGCAGCTTAATTTGCTGTTGAATTCTAATATATGGATGTTTTTGTTTTTTTTCATCCTGCCAGGGAGCTCACAGCGAAGGCACTCCTCAATGGCCCGAATCCACTCCATGACTATAGAAGCCCCGATCACGAAGGTGGGTTCATCTCCCTCCCCGTCATCCCTCCCAGCCTCCGTCTTATGATTAGCACTTTGTACTGATGCTTTGTATCTCATGACTGAACTCTTGGGTTTTTAAACGGCCACAACCGCCATGAGCACGTCTTGAGCGACTAGCATCGAAGCTAGAGGCCACGCATACCATGTCATGAGGCGATAGGCTGATAAAATGCCACATTTCATGCACAAGGCAGGAAAGCATGTTAAACCAGAATGACCTGCTGTTTCAGTGGTTTATGTACTCTGCAGCCTGGATAGTCGGAAACAGAGAAAGTCCCCAGGGATGGGTCATATGACACACTGCAGTTCCACTGCTGTATCATTTGACTGTGGAGTCAGTCCCTGTAGGCGTCATCATCTCCAGTATAAAGCCCTGATAGAACTGCCGGTACTGTGTGCGGGTGTGTGTGTGTGTGCTGGTGTGCGCACTTGAGTTTTTGTGAGGATTAAACAAACAAAAAAAATAGTGAGATTTAGAGGTTCTGGTTCATGGATTTTCTTTAAACTATCGGACAGAGAAAAGCTATCTGTTTACCCCTGTTTCCACTTTTTATGCTCAGCTAACTAACTGTCTGCCCACTGTAGCTTCACATTTAACGGACAGACATGAGTGGTATTGACAGAATTAAGAGCGTGATCACACCAGTTTGATTCTCTTTATGTTTCAGGATTGATTTTAACAGCTTACTGGTTCAGTTTAGAGCCGCTCATGGTGTGGTCATTGCTATATTTGTGACCTTTTAAGTCCGTTATAAATGTGTGCGCCTACAGGGGACAGAGCCTCTTCAGTCAGGGCCCAGAGGCTTTGGAATGACGTGAATAATGTGGCTCAATCCATATCTATTTGAATCTTACCCTGATTACACTTTATTTGACCTGAATTGTCTTTATTTCTTTTATGTTATGTTATCAGAACTTGCTTTGCCTATTTTATCCTGATCCAGTTAATGTCCTTCATTGATATTATATGTTCTCAGTCTACTTTTATTGTCGTTGGTTTTCGAAAAAGTACTTTACAAAGAAAAATAACCTTACTTATTTCGTCATCCAGGTAATCAACATCATCAATGCAGCGCAGGAAAGCAGTCCTATGCCCGTGGCAGAGGCCTTGGACCGGGTACTGGAGATCCTGAGGACGACTGAGCTCTACTCCCCACAGTTGGGCACCAAGGATGAAGACCCCCATACGAATGACCTTGTGGGGGGGCTGATGACGGTAAGCAACAGGCCCCATGAGGGTCCTTCGAGAAGACTGAAACACCCAAACAGCTTCCTTCCGCTGCGAATGAATCGACTCCCATATGATAACACACGTCAGAGCATTTGCAGAATTCCACAGTGATAACACGCGTGTCGACATGAATGTCATTTCGCCATGAAAGCCCATGATAATGCATTAGTGAGGTGTGTGTGTGTGTGTGTGTGTGTGTGTGTGTGTGTGTGTGTGTGTGTGTGTGTGTGTGTGTGTGTGTGTGGGTGTGTGTGTGTGTGTGTGTGTGTGTGTGTGTGTGTGTGTGTGTGTG
>CALSCE010010649.1:2648679-2658762 GCA_943593645.1 Bovichtus variegatus
TATCTATCTATCTATCTATCTATCTATCTATCTATCTATCTATCTATATGATGTATTGCACAATAGGAGCAGTGCACTCATACAAATGCTAACGTTCAGTTGACTTCAATGGCCCTGCTGTTGTCTTTGTACAGCTGCTGATTGGATCAAGCGATGGACTGTGCTTATCTATGTCTATCAAGGATGTCATGTGTATATGTACAATGGTCTTTTATAGCCCAGAGCATGGTACAAACGCCTGGCACACTGCCATAGTTAGCTAGTTTGATTCCCACTGGGGAAAGGTGTTGGTGCTGTAACACACTATGGACAAAAACATCCAACCCAAAACGGCACATGTATGTTAAAGGAATAGTTTGACATATAGCTTGAATGCTAATTTCTTTCTGCTAGATTGTTAGTAAACGTCTTCTGAGAAGATCCATACCACTCTCCGTATGTCTGTACAGCAGCCGGTTAGTTTAGCTTCACATAAAGACTGAAAGCAGGGCAAAACAGCGAGCACGGCTCCGTCCAAGAGGTAACAAAATCCACCTACCAGCAGCTCTAAAGCTTTTTTTTGCACGTGCACTCATGACATAAGGTGTTATTTATTGGTCTTTAGAGGTGCTGGTAGCCTAGCCAGGCTAGCCGTTTACCCCTTTTTCCAGTATTTATGCTAAGCTAAACTAACCGGCTGTTGGCTGTAGCTTCAGATTAAAACAGCAGACCTTAGAGTGGATCTATCTTTCTAACTGGACTGATGCCAAGTAAATACGCACATTTCCCCAAAAGTCCAGAAACTTTTAAGACTGACCCTTTTTTTCCTTTTAATTGTAGGATATCGCCTACTTTAAAATTTTAAAATTCACTGTACTTCATTCAGAGTACAAGCCATTAAATATGATTGTTCATCATATTGTGTTTGAACAAAACGTCAGCTGCAGTGTGACCCTGTGTTTCCCTTCCTGTCTGGAGTGTCTGCAGGGGCAGTAAGGGGGGGATTTTTTTTTTTTTTTTTTTTGCCATGTCATTTATCTCAGCTGGGTCATGAGCAGAAAGAGTTGAGAGGAAGCGAGATGGGGCCTATGCAGCACCCACAGTCCACTGAATGATGTATTGGCAGCTCCAGAGCTTATCACCCTACAAGATGTTTGTATACAGAAGGAGATGTCCAAGAGTTCAGGGTGAAACATGACGTTAGTACAGTATTTATACATTTTATTTCCTAGAACCAATCTATTTTTGAGCATTAAGCAGCTCCAGTACTTGATGTAATGACACCAAAGTCTCCCCCTGCTGACAGCGTGAACGTTGATCCTCTGTAGAAATCAAATTAGGATAATATAATAAATCCCTTTGTCACCTTTTATAGTGGGTCTGTTCATCTCTGAAAGCTTGCTCTCTTATGAGGTGTCAGTTGGGTGCATGTACTTATGAAACACAGGCTCCCATTGTTTTTGAAATAGTCTTGACAAATAAGGCCACATTCAAAGCTTGTTCTGCTCCCCCTCCAGGTTAAGAATTTACTATCATAAGGTCAGCATGTGATAGTTTCATGAGATTATGGAAATTGTATTCTTCCAAAACAAGACACTACAAGTGTTTACTTTGTAGCAGCGCTCTCTGTTCTCTTTCAGAAGCTCACAGGAATGTAGATGTGAGTGGGCCCAGGTCCACTGGTGGCCTTCATGCTCCTCCTGGAAAGTGTCTCCCCCAATTTCTGGGTTTTTCTAAACTGTAAGCAAGCAAGTGTCATGCTGTGTATTTCAAATGTGTCAGTTGAGAGGTGGCCGAGGCGATTGAATAGTTTTTATATACAGTGGCAATCAAAAAAAGACCTTCAATAGCCATACCACATGGGGAGCGCCCCAATCCCGCTAGAAAAAAAAAATGAATATCTTGTAAGGATTGTGACAGTAAGGATCACCGGAAAGTTATCCGCACAGACGCTCGGTGGATGTTAAAATTTGGCCAGAAATTGAATTTCCACGCATACTGTATACTTTTATTTTGACTCTCTCCGGAAGTAGATTTATATGGCCATACAGTGTACAGTCAAAGGGAAATTAAATAAATACGTTGACCTTGTGGGAACACCTCCCAGCACTTTTCAAGGTCACTAATTGATTTTTCCATTTTTCTTTTTTTATTTGTCCAAAAAACAAAGTGTAAAACTGCTAAGCTGTGGGTCTACCAGGGTTTTTTTGCCAGACTATTTCTGGCGCCCAGTGCAGTAATTCACGGGAGTGTTGAGGTTGCCTCCCTAAAACCGCAGCTTGTTGTTTTTACACTTGTGTTACTTTACAGATAAAAACAAAAACAAATATATCATCTTAATTAGTGTGCATTAGAGGTGCTTGTAGGCTGATTTTGTTACCCGTGCACAGAGCCAGGCTAGCTGTTTTCCCCTGTTTCCAGTCTTTATGCTAACCAGCTGCTGGCCGTAGCTTCATATGTAGCGTGTAGACATGTGCGTGGTGTTGATCTTCTCAGCATGAAAGCAAATAAGTGCATTTCCTAGAATGAGCTATTCCTTAAAGATGGAGTCATAGCAGTCCGAAAATAATGTAATGTATGTTGATTTCTATTTATGTTTTGGCACAATGTTTCCAATTATCTCGTTGAATTTCGGTGATGCAATAGCCTCTCTTCTCCAGCCTTTGGCAGTCTGTAAAAACTTTTTTCTGTAAAAACCACAACTATTTACCGTTTTAGCAAAATGTTCAATGTTTTTTTTTTTTACTTGTGAATGCTCCCTTCAGATACCACAGTGATGTCATGTGCATACCCTCTATACTAAGATCTGTCCAGGTCTTAATCCCACACTTAAGAATGGTTTTGAAAAGAACACCATGTACAGAACTCCATCATTGTTCTTCTGAGAGTCATCTCTCTTGCATATTGTCAGTGTCAGTGTCCATGGGAGAGTTTTTTTTACCTTCCCTGAAGGAGAGCCTTATGTGGCGTTTGTGGACTGCTGCAACCGTGCACAACACACCGTGTTAACAATGCATCTGGTTACGAGAGTACTTTGGCCATTTTCATACACTACTGTCCCTGCAGCCAGAATAAACTGAAGAAAAGTCGAGTGCAGTACAGTATGTTGAAATATTCTTCCTGCGCCGAGATTTATAAAACACCAAAAATTGTTAGACTTAGTATTAAATTATAAACCTGATGGGTATTTCACTGCAAAAAAAATGTGACTGTTGATCTGAAACTATTTTAGAATCAAAATGCTCCCGAGGCTTTGACTTCATTTTACTGCCTTTCTTCACCAAGGAAGCGCTGAGCAGACAAGAGCCTCACTGGATTTAAGTGAACGGGCCTGCAGCTTATTGGCTGTAGTAAACACGCAAGACACTCATTCACCTGCTGAACACTGCAATAAGCCAGCAGTGCGTGTCTCCCTTCTTGTTTTAATGGACACAGCTATGACGCAAATCTCTCTGGGGTGTGTCCTGCCTTTAGCTCTGAAGATATTCTGTACCCTCGGTTGATATATCCCGTAAAATTTTTACGGGACAGAGCGCAGATGGCGCACAGTATTCTTGTAGTGTGAGGTGTATGGATTTGGCATTTGGCTATGATATGCAAATTCATTTTGCAGCTAAGATGCAGAGTGAGCATGTCATATAATAAAAATATAAATGTATACATGTATGTACGCATGTAACATTTGGACCTTTTGATATATCAAAAACGCCTTTTGATCCATTGTTCAAGACGAGTATATCCAATATAATATCCAATATAATCTGGAAATAAAAGATGCCTCTTCTACCGAGATGATTGAATATTTATTATATCTGAAAATAACCATCTTTGACGTACCTTTTTATTATCATTAATTCCTGAAGATATATCCATGCAATTTGGCTTTAACTTGATTTAAGTTGACCCAAGATAGATAATGTTTCTTTACTCTAAGTCCATAACGGCTGGTAAAAAGAAAACAAAGTATGACATCTCCTTCTTTTGAACCAGTTCTAGTTGTTGCCAAACGCATATGAACATTCTGTCATAGCATGGGGTGTGTTATGTGAAGTAGCAAGTCTATAACCTAGATAGCATTTTGGAAGCCATAGGAGGGCAGGAAATGTTTCATTCGAAACTACGAGAGTGAATGCCCCATTGGAAAATAATTGACATGGACACAATGAAAGACAATTAAATACACTTGAGTTTATAATAACAGTGAATTGGTAGTTTAAACATTCCTGCAGGTATGTCAAAAGTACCTGCGTCATGTATTGTACCTGTTGTACCTGCCGGATTACATTCTTGACAAGTCGTCAGCTTTAACTGTGTGCAGTGTACCCAGAATAGCAGCTTGGAGCTATGTGAAATGGTATTCTTTATTATACATAATACACATGATGAATTTATTTATTTGCTTCCCTGATTTTCTCCTTAACATTATTCCTGCTAACGTTGGCATATAGTTAGTATAGTTAGCACAAAAACAGCTTCCACACAATCTTTCTGGGCCAAATAATCCAAACACGTGAAGCCTTAAATTTGATTTGGTCAGAGGTTGTGTGTTACTGTTTTTTTTTAATTTTTATTATAACTGTGTTTATATTGAGTGTTTCACATCAGTGCTACATCACATCACTCTCTACTTACTGTCAATCATCTGGGACCCACAGGAAAATTGGAAGTCTTTGCGAGAAAATAATCCCTCAATAACATGTCTCTTCACGTCAACTGTCTTTTTACATTCATGTCCTCGTATTCAGTAGGCTATTTCATTAAAAGTTAGGTTTGAAATCCTATAGTTTGTATTTTAAAAGTTACAAAAATACTAGGTAAGGTGAAATACTGTAGGTGCAGAATGCATTGCAAAAAGTTTTGGGTACAAGGTACATTTAAATCTAAATGATATGAAACCAAGAAACTTTGCTTTTGAGTTGCCAGTAGATCTATAAACATCAAATAAGTTATAGATGGAATTACAATTGTTGAACTTCTCAATTTTTTTTTTATTGCTCAGTTTACATGGATATTGAGTCAATGTGATTGTATTTTATAGCAAAAAAAAATTCACTTTTCAAAGTATTTGTTAATAACCTAAATGTAAATGTCAGGGTTGGTAAGGAAGCAGAAAGATTTCAATTTCAGTATTTAGTAAAGATTAAATTTCACAAGTGGGTGTTCAGTTACTTATACAATTCTAACTATTTACACCTTTTTTTGCTTGCATAGTACTAGCTTTTTTTTTTTTTTTAACATAATATTAATATAGTGCTTGGGGTAGATTGGGTGCAGTAACAAATAGAAACATACTTTATAATATCAATTAATTAATTTTAAATCACTACTAGGGTTTTTTGTTTACTACTGTAAGCATTTATTTTCTACCCATAATCCGTTTTATTTGAATAATGCAGAAGAATATTTTTACAAAATAAAATCTGGGCTTAATTTGTGTGTGTGCTTACAAACTTCATGAATGTGTGTGTTGGCATGCAGTCATCAAACGCGTGTGTGTGTGTGTGTGTGTGTGTGTGTGTGTGTGTGTGTGTGTGTGTGTGTGTGTGTGTGTGTGTGTGTGTGTGTGTGTGTGTGTGTGTGTGTGTGCCTGTGTGTGTGTGTCTGTGTGTCTGTGTGTCTGTGTGTCTGTGTGTGAGAATCAAGTACAGTTTGTGTGCCAAACCCGGTGCTCCAGCTCGTGTCACTCACTGATCCCTCATGCAACAGTGACATCAGGCTCCTGTTTTAGCAGGTGAAGAGGAGGGGGAGTCCAGTGATTATCTAATGCTCTCGCAGCATGAAGTGCTCCGGAGAACCGCTTCTAATATTTAAAAAAAACAAAAAAAAAACAGATCTAAGCTGTTGTGGGGAGGTGGAGCCACACAGAGTTGCAGATAGAGCAAGGGTGGTGTGGCCGCCGTGAGTGTAATGCTAATTCTAATCCTCTCTGTAGGCCACAGGGCCGGCAAGGTAATTAAGATTGTACAGTTGGGTATGGCTCTGGCAACAAAGTCACTGTAGATCTTCTAGTTTATTTGTTTGTCTTGTTTACTTATGGTCATGTATTTGGCTGGACTGAGAAGGAGAAGTGGCTGACTGCAAATGGAAATGTTCCCGGTAAGATTACAGTTCACTGTCGTGTCACTGGACCAGGCAGTGTCCCACTTAGTCTTCCCATGCTCCTTTAGCTTGTCCTTCTGCTTTAGTGGCCTCTGACCTAACCTGAAATGAGCTGAGAGAGGAAGGACAATGCGGACTACGTGCCGTCTGATCAAATGCTGCCCATGGTTCGCAGTGCTAATGACACTTGGTAGGAAACATTTTAGGATTTATAGCCATGGGGATATATCATAATATCATATAAGTATTCTGTGGTGTGTTTATGTACAGTACAATTGCGGCATTATTTGAGAGTGAATAAAAGGGAAAGTGAAACAGTCCAGTACGTAGGCCGACAGTAAGAGAAGAAGTCTGCTGGGGGCAGAGGAAGAGGAGGAGGTTTTAGTAAGGGGCTGCACCAGAGCCCTGGATGGCTTAGGATTGTCCAGGTCTTATGGGGATTTCAGGGTAATCTGGATAAGGACCGAAATACCTTGAAGGTGAACATTGGAGAAAGTGCTCAGCTTCTCGTTGATCTGTCTTCTGTCTTTAATTAATTTACACACAGTGGCTGTAGTAGAGAGGACATCATGTACTGTATATATTTCCTTTAAAGGGGCAGGGGCACTCCATCGATTTTGTTTTTCTGCTCCGTCTTGAGACTTTAAATTTAATTAAATGATAATTAAATAACAGAAAGCCTGCGTTACAAATTGGAGATGCATGTGGGAGTTGAAATAAGTTGCATTTAGGAGGCAGGAATGGTGTAATCAAAGACGCTATTGCATCATGGGAAATGTAGGATGCAGTTGTTTCTTTTGTTTTACCCATAATAGGGACCAAAAGTAAGATATTGACCTCTACTGCTTTGATTTGATTTTTCTTCGTATGTCTCTTACAAGTCCCCTAACTTTAAGGAAGTGCAATGATAAAATGGCTGCATTACCCCTTTTAACCACGCACGCTTGCTGCTGTATAGTTTCTAGAAGCTGCCTTTTATTTTTCCATACAGGCTCAGGAGAGATCTCGTACTGAGATTCAAAAGTTGGATTTTGCTCATATTGCTGTTCCTCAGAAATCGGATAATAAAATTGGTCAGGGTCATAGATTGGACACACTCGGACTACAACGTTCATTCAAATAAATTGAAAAGATGAAGAAGGAAATTGGGAAAAGTAAGATAAATTTAGATAAATACAGCCACAGGAGATGCATTAAAGTCGAGGACATCTCATTAAAATCTCATCTTTCTTTTGAATTGAACCCTCAGAAATCCCAGCCTCAGTTTCATCGTCATCGTTTGGTTTAGCTTATATGCGCGATGTAGGGAACTTGTATTTCTCTCCATGTTTAATGAGTGTGTTTCTCCCTTGCTCCTGCTCGTCTTCACATATCCCTGTGGGCCAGTGTGTGAGGGCTCTGAGCACAGTCTCTTACCCTCGTCACTTGGCCTGTCGGCAGGAGCTGCTCCACTGCCAGGCCTCAGTTACTCTCCTTGGCACAGTGACGCACAGATCACATACACACTCGCGCCACTGTCGACACTGGGTACACACGCAAGGCCTAGGTAGCGTCACGAGTTCAGGGAATGCAGCATGTACTCTGATGTCACGTGTGTACATATAATCCAAATGCACATTATATTTTCGTGAAAAATATAAACACACTATACAGATTTTCTCTGCCGGAGCAGAATAAAATGTTGCATTCTGGTTCACTGTACTCTGCTCTTTTATATGTGTGTTCTTTTGGACAGTATTTATTTTCAGGCATTTTTCTTTGTTGGACTGTAAAAAACATATTGCACTACAGCGTCTGTTCACATATGATGGGTTTTTGTGTGATATCTGAGGCGACGCTTGCGAGGTGTGCAACACCAGTGAGAAACAGGGACAGGTCACCAAGGATGAAGTAACCTACCCATTTTCTGCAAACTCTGTATTTTTAAACCACGGACGTCATTCAAGAGCGTTTGGGACTGAATTCCAGGACACGTTCAGTCTCCTGTGAGTTACTCGGTGTCTTCCCTCTGTGTGTGTATGTGCATTCCCGTATGCTTGAATTTCCGCACTATCTGGTGAGTTAGCAGAGATGTCACTGCAGACAGAATAAAGGTCAGGGCGTACTCTGGAAGCACTGCACGAAAAACAATGTGCATGTGTGTGCACTCATGACGCGTGGCTGATTAGAGATCACTGCTTTTGTGACAGCGTGTGGAAGAAGTTCGCATCGGTAGCTTATAATACTTCACTTAGGGTTCTTCACCATGCTGTGTTTCTCGCCTAATTTTGTATTATTTTATTCTATTAAAGTCTGAGGCTGTGTTCTATCTACAACACGTGGCAGCAGCATGTATAGCCAGCATTTATCCTTGCAAGCTAATATTACTCGGGTCATTAACTTACCGTGACTTACCATTGCTTAACAGAGCTTAAATCACTACACACCGGGAACAACATTTTCTCTGTGCAAAATCTATTAGAAAATATGTTAATAATCCTGGAAATCATAACACAGCCATAATGATGCTCTCGTGTATCCCGAAGGAAATGTGGAACATAAATGTGAGGATTGGGAAGCAATGTGAGGCATAAAGCCAAAATGTTCAGTTTTTGTACATTGCAGGCCAGATGTGATGTCATGATGTATGTTTGGGTTTACACAACGTGACGGGCTGTCAATCTTGTGATATGATATGAAGTAGCAGTCGTGCAAAAAGCTGCAGATTGTTGGTCGGTGTCCCTGTTCAGGCTTTGATGGAGATATTCTTGTAGACTTTGGATAGCTGTATGTAGGTAGGCTGTATAAGAAAGCAGAATGTAAAGATGTATTGTTATTTCTCTTGCCGCACTGGGCCTCAGTGGGTTCGTGTATCTCAGGTTTCAGTTACCATTTGGGATTTTGCTGCATGGCTTGATGCATTATTATTATTGCACATTTTTCTGTTCCTGTTTTTTATCGCTGATCTGCTCTTTGTCATGATGCCCTTAAGAACCCTCCCAGGCCTGAAAAGTGGTCATATTTTGTGACCTTTCCCAAGATTAATTTAATTTTGTGTTTTTTTTAGTCGGTTTGCCACAGGGGGTGAACTCTTCAGCAGGGGTTTATGTGATTTGTTTTATAAAGCACACTCTGATTGCAAACTCTGATTTAAACAAGCGCAAATTTGCAATAGCTACAACCCCGCACGTGCATGCATCCACGCGCTCATGCATTCACACACACAACCTCACACACACTTGACCTCCATGACAAATTTCAGCATCCTAGGACAACTGTGGCCGCCAAAGGGTGGGGACATGTTTGTGGAGCTATAGAGCTGATGGTCGCAGCTAAATAAAAATGTGCTTATAATTAAATATTTATTTTTAAGTGCTGATTTACATTACATTATTTGGGGAAATAAAACATTTGCGAAGATTATATTTGATAGGACAAAGCGACGAAAAAAGAGTAGTAATAATAACGAATAAAATGCAGCTCAAAGTAGGGCTGAAAGAACAAGTAGATTAGTTGACAAATTAAAAGTCATATTTTCAAGGAAAATAGATAATATAATAATAATAATAATATAATAGATAAACGGTCACATCCCCTGCCTCTCAAAATATGAGCATTTTGCTGCTTTTACTTTGGTTTGTATAATTGGTATATTATGGTGGTCATTTTTCACTATTTTCTGAGATTTTATAGACAAAATTATTAATCAATTTGTTTTTGTTTTCTTATACATTGAAATGTGCCAATAGGAAATATTAAAAACATTAAAGTAGAGTAAGAGAAGATGCAATCTAAATAAGTTAATTTAAAAAGTATTTATAAGGTACTGTAGCCAGTTATTCTGTCCTGTTATGTACACACAGTCGAACAGTTGTCATAGAAAGTGAAAGGAGGCCCGTTGTTCATCTCATGACATGCATCTGGCACACATTGAATAACGAGAGAAAACCCTGGGAGATATTAGATACAATAAAATAAAAAAAACATTTTTTTTTAAATAGTTTTTAAAAAAAAATTAAATTAATA
>CALSCE010010649.1:2659162-2677287 GCA_943593645.1 Bovichtus variegatus
ACACACACACACACACACACACACACACACACACACAGTGGGAGAGAAAACTGACGAATGGAGAGGGGCTGCTCAGGTCAGCGGTGTATCATATCTTTACTACACACCCTTTAAAAGTAAGACGTATCACATGCTTTTTTTTTTTTTTTTTTTTTTTCAGTTTTGCGCTGCGAGTTAGCAACAGTTAAGTGTTTCCCCCACAGAGGCTTTAGTTTAGAAAAGCAACCTTGTGTGCCTTGTCACTTCTGGGGATGGGAGGGTTTAATGGGGGAAGTCTGAGGTATGGCTGAGTGATTCCACCACTTATGTTAATGCATGCAGAGGCTGGAATCAGGCAGCAAGCAAGATGGTATTACTCTCCAGATACTTAGAAGCTTAGCACCTTTTATTACTCTTTTCCCATTTATAGTAAGAGGTAACGGTAAAACTGATTCTACATTATCTGTTCGGGGGGGAGGGGCTACTTGATTTCCATGAGTGAGGGAAATCAGATGGGAAAAGTCAAGGCCAGATAAATGGTGTTGTGTTTGGTTGAGGTCTTTCTCTGTCTGTTTAGCCACACACACACACACACACACACACACACACACACACACACACACACACATGTACACACACACACACACACACACACACACACACACACACACACACACAAAAATTGCCCACTATCACAGGACCTTGTACTTGAGCCTTATCATCACCAGAGCAGCCCAGATGGTAACGTACCCTTGACAAAGACTCACATCACATTCCCAAACTTCTATTGAATCTTTCTCACACTGCAGACGCCTGCACATGTCTTGCCCTCTCTCTCCGTCCCTCTAATATAATAATGTAAGCAAAGATAAGGTTTAACATTTGCTTAATTCAGTTTTGTAGTACGCGACAACGTGTGCATTTTACTGTAGCTACTGCCAGCTGTGTGCAGATGTGGATGATTATTATCTCTTCTTTAAAAAGGGGTGAGTGTCTGCGCTCCCTTCAGAATCACAGTGACACAAGTCAGGGCACAAACATGCACACAGAGGCTAAAAACGGCACAAACACATAATAATTAGACATCAGAGATGATGTGGATCTAATATACTTTCTACTAAGGCTGCAACTAATGATTATTTTCATTATTGATTAGTCTGCTGATCATTTCCTCGGCGTCTGGTCTAAAAATAGTGCAAAATCACAATTTCCTAAAGCCCAACGTGACGTCCGACCAACACGCCAAAACCCAAAGACATTCAGTTCACAATCGCACACAACAAAGTGAAGCAGCAAATCCTCACATCTGGCACGCTTGAAATAGAATTATTATTCCCAAATATAGTCCAAATTTAAATGCAAGAAATCAGTGCTTTTAATGACAATTGCAAAGGGTCTTATTAAATCTAGGTTGTGCACGCGCACATTTACAGAACAATCAATGGCCGTTATTGATCTCTTTTAGGTAGAAGAAATCAAAGGAGCTACAACAAGCAGCAGCGGCATGTATGAGCCTTGAACGCATCACAGCAAGCTGATGTGCGCATGATTTTTGATGAAAGCAACTATAACTTACTTTGCTATACATTACGGTAAAAAATAAACCCAGCCCCTCAATGGGGGGCGACCACAGAGGACGTTAAGGATGACACTTTATAGAACAGGGATTAACCATTTCCAGCCGAAGGAGATTTGTATACCATTAGTCTAACTCAATCAGGGGACTAATTCAATCAAAGGAACAGTGGGCGTCTTGACATGGGCGCATCTGTCACAATGACTTCTCACTGCATCCTGCAGTGACATTTGGCCACAAAATTCAGCTTGACAGAGTCCCTCAAATAGCCTGCGGTCTGTCAGACAAACGCACACATACTCATGAAAACAGCCAACACACAGACGCACTCATGCACTACTGAATTCACAAGATCACACTTTTTTTTATGGACGTTTTGTGTTTGCCGACACCTGCAGAGATGTACATGCAAACATTACAGTAGGAGCTTCCTTTAGTTTTTATTATCAATGTGCCACTGCTCGAGGCCTCTACATCATTATTCTTCATTTAGAGATAGAATAACTGTTCTCAAGTTAATATTGCTTAATTACTCTGTTTTCTACATATCGGACGGGGCCTTTTGACAAACCAGGATCTTCACTACTTAGTTTGCAGCAAAAGAAAAAAAGACACCTTTCTCAACTCCAAACACACATCTGCCCCTAAATCTGAATAATGGTGATAGGTTTTTCTTATGTGACCTCTTACACAACACATAAATACCAAATCACCACAGAAATCATCATCATCTTGATTAGAAACACCTTTTTAGTCCCTGCATTCAAGCAGGCGCAGCACATTTGGTTATCCTCGGTTAGTGTAATTATTTGTGGTCCAATACACAAATGTCACTGTCATTTTTTTTGCGATGATGTAACGTACTGATTTTTGCTATTATGTCACTCATTCCTTTTCAATACCTGTTCCTACTTTCCATTCAGATACCGCTGTCCACTTTACAAACACTTTCAGTGACACGTTTGTGTAAACTACTTTTTCTTTCTCTCATTTATGCATGAAACACAAAGTTTGGGCCTCGATAAAAGAGGACATCCATTTGAAAAGCATAACTGAGCAGAGGCCAAAGCTGTGTCACATGAAACATGCTTGACTACAGATGTCAGCTTCATGCTTAGATGTTGGTTCTATAAATTACTCCGGCAGTAAGATCATGCACATCATGTAGATGTGAAGCGACTGAAAACTGCTGCACATGTTTGCTTTATCGTGACTCTTACATGAAAAATAAAGAGAACAATACCTCAGGTTAGTGTGGAGGCCTTTGACCCCGCGACCTTTAACTGAGTGTGTATAGTGGACAAGCTCCTCTCTGTTGCCCCCCAGCCCCCTTTTTTTTTTTTTTTTTTACATGTCTCCCGGAATGTATACTGTATCTCTATAATATTGCCATTAAAGATGATTGAAGTTTTTGAAATCTGGTTTGTTTGGCTTCCTTAGCAGCATTACTATGCGAGTTGTATAGTTATTTTTCTATTATGCAAAAGAGGCTTTTTGCAGAACAACTTTAAAAACTGTATGAACACACACATTTTGCTCCTGTGTCCCTGTAAAAATGTAATGAATATAGGTTCCCTCACCTTGCAGCTCGGGGGTTTTATGGGTAGTCCCGAGGCAGGATTTCCTTGATGCTGAGTGGTATTAGTCTGCTGGGGTGAGTGGGAATCCTCGGACTCTTTTCCACTGTGGTAGACCACCCTATCAGAGATATGAATACTTGAAGCACAGCCCATGCTTCAACCCACTTCAGCCTTCTTTTTTTTTTTTGCGCAAGTGCTTTACTTTGAGGCTACCAGAGTGTCATTCGCCCTTTTTTTAAGGTCCACTTTTCCTCCTAAGGTTTATTTTTTTTAAATATATATATATATATGTATATATATGTATATACATATATATATATATAAATACATATATATATATATATGTATCATCTAGGCCACAGCAAAGCCGGTTCTTCAATTGCTCTAACACAAGGCATGAATAATATATCTCTCTATCCCCCACCCCCCGACCAGGAAGCTGATTTCCTCCCTCTCTTTTTCACATGAAGTTAATTGGAGGTCTTTAATCAAAGCAGCTGTCTTATCCTCGAAAATTCGGATTCCGTTATTCTTCAGCTGGGCTGCTCAGATCCCCATGGACGATTTTGATCCCTCACTCCGGCTCCTATTCTCGCCTTCTTCGTACCACATCACCATTTTCTCATTTTCCCTCAACTTCACTGTTATCAAGTAGGCTAGGCCTAAAAAACACACCATGCAGTCCCCACGCCAGCTTCATGCAATAGTTTTATCCATTTTTTGTGTCCAAGGTTTCATGTGTAGTCGTCCTCCCCCCCCCCGGAGCCATCAAAAATGATTTTTTTTTTTTTTTTTTTTTTTTTTTTTTTTTTTTTCCTTCTTCCTCTCTTTCTTAAACAATCTGGATGTCCACTTCAGCACAAGACACGGGCCATAAACCGGTTCTCACGACACTTTGCTCCAGTCCTGAGCGGTTCATCATCAACAGGCTGAAATATTCACACTGCAGGGTGTTATTCTGGCCAGTCGCTCCGATGTCAAACACCCTCCGTAAAACATAATGCCATTATGTAGTCCGACAGAACACTCCATTTATCAGCCCAAATTCACCAATTTAGGAAGCGGAGAAATCTTGGTGGATGGCTTGCAAATCTCCATTCAGGCATCCGCTGCCCGGTTGAGGATGATCCGCCTGATATAAGAGGTCCAAACCCGGGTGCAGTTGGCTTCAGTGTCACCGGGCTCCACGATTTTCTCTCATTCTTGGAGGAAAAAAAAAAAAAAAAGGATGTAGAGGCTGTCAGATTGTAGTGGAAGTACCACCTCTGGAGAATGCAATCGCTTGAGAGACACAGATTCTTTCAAAAAAAAAAAAAAAAAAAAAAAAAAAAAAAAAAAAAAAAAAAAAAAAAAAAAAAACAAGACCGCTCCGTGTCCACAAGTTTCGGATCTGAAATCTGGCACGGCAGGATTATTCACGGTGAAGGAGAGCGGAGATAAGGCAGGACCGAGCTACATAATGCTGATTTTATGTTAGTCTTTTCTCTGCCTTTTCTGGCGTTTGCCCTTCCAATTCTTCAGCACTGCTTGACAGCGGCACATCCAATAAAAGCACCCGCAAGGATTGACCTACAGCCTTTACTGACGTTAATGCAAATGAGCTCCGCGCAGCTAATCGGCGTCGTGCTCTGCGCCGCTGGGTGGTCCTCCGCTTTCCGTGGGAACTTTGAAAGCAGGAAAAGGGCTCACACAGACGAACACGGAGCTGGCTGCAGGTAACTTACGATGATCAAACCGGGTGAAAGCTGTTTTTGGTGGGCTTTTCACGGTCGTATCTACTGCAAAATAAGTGTAATTTACAGCGGTGGTTAAACGTTTTTGAACACCCAGTAAAACATTTTTTGGGCGAATCTCAAATCTATGGAATACCAATTGTGCCAAAATGAATTACCTTTAATGGCACATTACATTTAAAAAAAAAAAAAAAAGTCAAACACACAAAAAGATATATAACTGGCCATATAGACGATGAAAGTATGAAAGTAATGAAAAGTATTATTTATTTATTTTTATTAGGAATGACCAAATGATTGGAGTTAATTCAGGATCAGGTTTATTTTCCAAGTAGGTTTTCACATACAAGGAATTTGCCTTGATAGCTTGGTGCATAGTACAAATATAGTCAAATAAAAAAATGTCAAGAATCATAAATATAAAAAATTACAATAAAAAATATGAAAAGTTTATCAAATGAAAAGCACTGTGCAGTATTTGAAGCAAAGAGGATTGCATGTGCAAAAGTTAATCATATAAAGCATAAAGGATATGTGCAATTATATAATAACCCTAAAGATGTGCGTTAATGTATTGAGTGAGATGTGGAGGTTTTACACAAATGTAACGTTTAGTTTCTTTTGGGTGTCAGTGGGGGTCCCAGGCCTTGTTGATGAGGTCAGCTGCAGTCCGGAAGAAACGGCTTTTGTGGCTTATAATTGTTATCAGGGTTGCAACTGATGATTATTTTAATCACTGATTAATCTGACAATTATTTTATCAATTCATTTTTCATCCATTTTGTCTATAACATCTCAGGAAATAGTGAAAAAATGGCCATCATAGTTTCCAAGTGTGATGAGTTGCTTTCAAAATCTTTGTCTTGTCCAACCTACTCTCCAAAATCCCAAAGTATTTAGTTTACTAACATATAACATTAAGAAAAGCAGCAAATCCTCATATTTTAGAACCTGGTACCGAAAAACGGTTGGTGTTTTTGCTTGAAAAATGACTTGACTGATTAGTTAAATGCTACAATAGTTTATGAGTAATTGTCTGTCTGATTAATTAATTCATCAAATCTATTTTCTCTATCTCTATCTTCTCTATTATTTTTACTTCTTTATAGCATTTGTATTTTGAATGCAGCTTTTCCCAATGTCACATTTTCACAACAGTGTTTATGTTCACCCGCAGCGTCTTAGCAGAGTCAGCAACTGTCACTTTATTTATCTTTATTTCTTAAACTGCTCTACCAACACAAGGGGAGAGACACAACAATATGACACCTTTTAATATAATACGGTATTAAATCTCCACAAAGAATCCTAAAAATGCTAGATTTTTATTGAGATTGTATGAGACAGATATTGTCATAGTAATTATGAGGCCGTAGTTTATAGTTTTTCTTTATTAGATTCCGTTGTATTGTCAAGTGAACTTTTCCCCAGGAAACAAATGAAATATTACTAAGAAACACATTTGAACCATATACGAATATAATACAGTATAAACCAGTACAATAAAACACAAGCTTGTCCGTCCTCAAGCATAGCTCACCGTGCCTTGTGTTATGAGCTTTGACTGCACAGAGTACGTCGTTGCATTAGCTTTTTGTCAAAAAGACATAATAAAAAGCTATAAACTTCCACCACCACTGTCCTCATTTACACCATGTTCACTGTGGACGTCAGTGCAAACTCTATGCTTTAATGTATTCAAATGAACTTAAAGTTGACAACTCTGTTTAACAAAATTATTGTCGAGTAAAATCATTGAAGTGTATTGTAAAAATGACTATGAACTACCCCCCCCCCCTTGCACCGTAGTTATTTTTGTCCCTTATCAGTTTTGTTTTGACTAAAAGAAGTCCTCAGTCTATCAGAGACATTTGTCGCTTGTGGCGATTCACATGAACTCTGTCAGGTGAGGAGATTTTGTGTTTTAAGACTCGCTTTTAGGTCGGTACCTTTTACCCTCCATTCCAATGTTAATTTTCTCAAGCAAACAAAACAACAAAAAATAATTAGCCTCACAAATGATCTATTCCCGACAAACATCAGGCATTTAGTAACAAACATTGATGATCAGAGCCCGACACACACTTGATTTTTCAAGGCAACAAAAATATATCCCTTTTTAATAACACTAATGGATAAATATAAGCAAACATGTTTGATCCCTTATTTTGGTTATTTTCAACCAGATTTGTACTGAGCTGAATATTTTTGGAAAATAAATGAGTCATTGTCCCCTGGTGGAAAAACGATGTAATTGCGACACTGTTTTTAAAATACCACAAACATAACATTTCTTTCAAGCTAATATCTCTGATACACACCTGTCTGATGGCAAAGTTAAGATACACCAGATAGGGGATGATTTTAGTTTTTTAAAGGTCCTCACAGGCAGAATAGTGCTCCCTAGGAAAATTCTACTGACTTTTTATGTGTAAAAATGATGGAATTCCCCTTTAATGCATTTCAAATGTTGCCTTTCAGTCTTGCCTTTGAGATCAATGAGTCGGTAGAATTGGTTTTAATTCTCAACCCGTCCATATATTTGAAAGGTCTTCTGTTATAAAAATAAAAAAACACCTGCCTTTCTATTATTAGTCTTTCAATATCAATATATCAGCCTCCAATAACACAAAAAGGGTTTGTTTTTCATTTCCCTCTAACTAATAAATGAACTACACACAAACAGATTATTCCCATAACTTTATTTTTTTCGTGTATTTGGTAGGGGAAAGTATTCCCCAGCCCCTGTGAATTGCAATCAAACTAATTTAGTTATTGAGATTGTGAGAAAAGAAAGCAACAGAAGCTGTATATTTCAGAATCAGAAAACCTTTATTCGTCCCACAGCGGGGAAATTTACAAATTTCCGCATTTCCTTGCAACACTTCAGCACAGGAGACAGTTTTCTATAAAGGGTCAGTCCATCGACAATTAGGGGAAAAAAAAAAAAACATTTTCCCACTTAACCCTAATTGTAGACAGTTATTTGCAGGTGTTATTTTGAGGGATTCTTGAGACTCCTTTTACTCCCCAATACAATTGAGGTGAATGGATTTGTAATTGTGTCCTGGGCATATATAGTACATTTAGTATGTGTTAAGCGTATGTCCTCCATTGCCATTCACTGGAAGGAGTTCAGCCCTGGTTAATCTTCCTGTCCTAGTTCACCTTCCTCCTTTGATAACCCATCCTCTCTGTCTGTGACTGTAACTGTGCTAGAAACAAATACTGCATCAAACAGTGACGGTGCTTCTTCTAATATTCAAGGTCGTCTTCTTTAAATTAGAGAACACCAAGTGGTAAAATATACAGGAAGACAACTGCTGCCGTGCAGCAACAGATCTTAGTCAAAATTGTGCTTTTTATCACTTCTCGACAGTGTACTACAGTGTATTTTCTTAAACTTCCACTAAGGGGCACCAAAGGATATATTCTGGAAATAGTGGCTTTAAACCAAATTGAAACGTATTAACCGTCAGCCTACTAACATATTTAACATGCAAGGAGTCTCTGGGGACCCCAAGAATAGACTACTCTAATATTTTTCTCAACACATTATCAGTTATGTAATTAGGCTACTTTCATGTGAAGAAAAACATATTGCATATTGTGTAAAACGATAATAGACATAGAAAGATGTGAAATTATTACTTTATTAGTTATTACTAATAAAATAACCAACTAATGTCATCTCAAAAAAAAACTTTCTTTTTAGGAAAGTTACAGATCATTTGCATATTGTGTGAAAAGGAAAATAGACAGAGCTGAAATGACTGGCAGAGTCATTAGAAACAAATTGATTGACCAAGTCATGAAAAATGAAAATGATAGAATAAAGCATCTGTGAGATATGACACAAAGTAAACCTCAGGGGTCTGCGGGAGCCCCAGTTGGTTGGATGAGGGTTAATGTTGTCTTAACAAAATATTTAAGAGGCTGAATTTTTTTTAAAATGGCAACTTACACAAGTGAGTGATATAGTTTTAGGGGTTCAGCACACTTATTTAAACATATTTCTGCTGTTTTCTCTTGCTCTCTACATTCACCTATGAATGTTCACCTAAATGCTACGTTCACCTACAACAAAATGCTATAAAATAATGTTCAAAAAGAAAGTGACTAGACATTTTTAGGCGGTAGATTATTAAAATGATGTCAAATTTAACACAAACAATTTGTTTTAGCAACCAAGAAGTCCACATTTCTGCCTGTTAAGAACATATTAACACACAGTTTTGTGCAGAGCGGCCTGGATACCACAGCAGACATTGGTGTAAACTGAGGAGTGCGGCAATTGGCAGCGTCTCCATTTCATGTCACGTGGTTTCTCGGCCATGATCCGGTGCAAAACTGTCGTTCAGGTAATAATTTAAACAGACAATTCAAAGGACTCCTTTTTATAGTTTATCTGCTTTTTAGTTTAAAGCTTGTGAAACCTCACTGACGTGGATGAACTCAGGACCCTATGAACTCTGTCCTTTCTGCTCCACGTCAATGATGCAGGGCTGAATGTATGTTGTAGTCCTGAATCGTAAATCCTTTTAATGAACTCCTGTATATCAAACATTAATCGACCTCCACTTTAATCCAATGCAAAACATTGCATTTAAAGAAATACTTAAGACAGACCGACAAACACACAGAGAATCCACAGCACACATTTTGTTGTTTGCATGACAAACGGGAACGATACAAATAAGCCATTTTTGACAAAGAGAAAAACTTTTTTCATAAAAGTGTGTCAAGCAAAAGTTTCCTATTGAATAACATGCTTCTGTATTCTGGTGGTAATGCTTTAACACACTCTTTTGACATCTTTTTTTTTTTAATAGGTTATCTTTTAGACTATATTCAAACAAGGAAGCCAGGGACTTTTATTGAACACTTTAGTCAACACAAATATGACTTTATTCTTTTCTTTTCTTTTTGGAAAATGTGTAATTTTCTGATCTCAGAGTACCACGTTGTCATTAAACGTATAATTGGATCTAAATTAACATATCAAAGTGGCACTCTGTCGACTTTTACACATAAAGGTCACTTTACTCGTCATGGTTAGTACAATCCAGCTGTTGAAAGCAGTTGTTAAATATTTTGTTTGACTTTTTGTCAAGTCTGTATAGCATCTAAAGCTTCAGCTACCAGAGATTTGAACATGTGGATCCTCTCTGGCCGACCATTCTGCACCTAATCCAGACTATTAAATCACGTATAGAAAACGTCAAGAGAATATGAGAAGAAGACTGCTGTTTTCACATTACCAGATCCTGATCAATTTTCCTGTTTGGAGACGGTTGTCGAGGCAGCTGCAGTATTGCGTAATTAGGCAGCTGTACAAACAAGCAATCCATCTGCAGAAGACTACATAGGAGCAGGAGGAAAACAAGCTGTGAAGAGAAGCCACTTGGCTTCTAGTGAACCTGCCACTGACGCAGTCACCTCCAGTCCAGAGGGTGAGTCTGAATGTGGTTTATCTGTGCAGGAAGCCACAGCTGTTCTTTTACATTTGAAGTAAGAAGAAGGGGTGAATGAATCATAAAGGTTTTGGGCTTTTTTTCTTTTTTTGGACGTTAACTGAAACCAGTACCTGATTATACAAACCATCCATTCATTTTACAGGATCACACAGATTATCCACTAAATAAAACAATAGTTACCAAAACTCTGCCTTCAACTATAAAGAAAATAATTTAAGTCGCCATTTTTATTTGAGTCTACAGTAGTCCGGTTTATATGATAGCATATGATGCAATATTCTTTCCCATTGTCCCATCAGCCTGGTTAATGTTTACACACATGTCGGTGTTGCAGTAAACGTGGTGCCATTAATCAACCAGGTGAACAGATCTGTGACCAACCATGACCTACTTCATTCCACTAAATGTGTGGTTTAAGTATATTTACTCCACTGCTGCATTTAAGTACTTGTCCTTAAGTGTTTCTATTTTATGGTACTTGTACTTCTACTCCACTACATTTGAGAGGGAATATCATACTTTTTACTCCACTACATTCATTTATTGATAACTTTAGATACAAGTTACTACTTAAACTACTTCATATATATATACATATATATGAAGCAATTAAAAAAAACTCCACTTGGACAATATTAAAATGCTGCTAACACATTAATGCATTAGTATTATTTCAATTATATATTAAATATAACACTGTGAACAGGGTCACTCTGTGTAAGTGCTTTTACATTTGATTCTTTAAGTACATTTCACTCCATAATACTCCTGTGTGTTGACTCAAGTAAAACGTTTAATTGCAGGACTTTTACTTGTAATTAAGTATTTTTTTAACATGTAGTGTTAATACTTTTATCTAAGTAAAATATTTCAGTACTTCTCACACCGCTGGCGATATATGCGATGCTGCAGTACGTTTTCAGCTCCATAACACAAATATGTTAGATATAACAAATAATATAATAAAAACACTGACACACAACTCATTTTTAATTACATTTAATAACATTGCATAATACAAAACATCACTTGCATTCCTCTCTTGAGCCATTACTTCCCCTGAATTCATTGTTTCAAAATAAATATCAAGGCAGGCTTGAAGAGTTAAACACCCTATATCCAACTGTATATGCAGCAAATGGATCATAAAACATCTTCACCACAAAACATCTTTCATTCTTTAGGCATTTTTGCTTTGCACATAAAAGCAGCCAATCAGTTCAGTGAGAATGACTAGTAGCATATAACTGGCCCAGATTTGAAAATAGCAGAAAAGGCAACGGGTATACAATATCTGATATGGACCTCATATTTTTTAAGTAAATATACAAAAACACTAATTGTTGGGAAATCCAATAAAGAGTATGAAAAATATAAATAGAACTTTGTCTGTTCAATCAATTAAAATCTTTACACAATAATATACTAGCGATAAGAAATGTATATTGTTTACTTGCCTACTCAACAACTTTAATACATCACTTTAAATAAAAAAATACTTTGGAAAAAGTAAGAATTATGGTATCTGACGTTTCCAAGAGGAGGTAGCTTCTCTCCTTGTTTGATGACTTTCACATACCAAATTGTACCTTGTCCTCAAAAGGTATGACGTTCATATGTACGAGCCATAATCAATTCAGCTTCACAATAGCCAGGCCAGAAATGCAGTTAATATTGAGATTACTGATTGAAGTAAAGTTGTGTTCATTTGTTGCTATTGAGCATATATGTATCTCTATCTGGATAAAGCTGTTTGCAAAGGCACTGTGATTAACAGCAATGTCAAATCAAAACAATTCATACATGTTTGGGACATAAAGACCCATTCCAGAGAAGGA
This sequence comes from Bovichtus variegatus, assembly GCA_943593645.1. Classification (NCBI taxonomy): domain Eukaryota; kingdom Metazoa; phylum Chordata; class Actinopteri; order Perciformes; family Bovichtidae; genus Bovichtus; species Bovichtus variegatus. Next base: position 2,671,346 of record CALSCE010010649.1, read on the forward strand.
CTTTGGCGCCGCCTGTCATAAGATTGCCCTATTAGTAGGTTGTTTCATACAGGTTTGCATAATATACTGTTCACTGCTTCTACTTCAAGTTGCAGCAGACGACACATTTCAAATACTTTATAAAGAAATTTGCCAACAGCAGATTTGTGTGTACATACACGGTTGGCTGACAATAAAGATTAAATAATTAAAGTGAAATTAAGATTCCATACTGAGGCTTTAATCTTCAAAGCTCAATAAAAACTGCCTATTTCTGGCAAGGCTAGTGGAAGTAGGACTGCAGGGTACCACGACGGCGGACATCGGTGGTCCAGCAGTGGAAGCCACCACCCAGGGAGTTGGCATGGCGAATATTCACCTTTATGGATTTGATGCCTGCAACAAAAGACATGTATGTGTCAAATACAGAGTATTTCTCCACAGATAAATTGTAGGGAAGCCCTAAGAGGAAATGATTCAAACATGTTATTTCTTCTGTATTCCTGTAATAACAATTGATTTTACTTAGTTTTCTCAAGATTACAAGTTATTTATGTCATTATCTCGAAAATAACGAGTTGTTTTCCAGAGATAATGAGATGTAAGCCTAGGCCTGTTATGTTTAACATTGTTTTCTCGTGATTTCGAAATTAATTATGTCATTATCTCCAGAAAGTTTTGTTATCTTAAAGTCTTGAGAAAATCATCCCGTTATCTTGGGAAAATAACATTTGTTATTTCGAGATAATAAAATAAATAACTTGTAATCCTGAGGAAACAAATAAAGTTAACTTCACGGAGAAAAAAAGGAGGAAATAGGAAATGTCTGAACCATGGCCGCTTAGGGCTTCTGTAGGATTTGGAAGATCAAACCATCAGTTGAAATGAATCTTAAATGATGCAACAAATAAGCTGGAATGACTTGAATGCAGGAACTCACCGAGGCTCTCAAACATTTTTTGAATGGTGCCTTCATTGGCGTCGACCATAACACGCTTCTCATCCAACATCAGGACGTTCATGGACAGCCACTTGGAGGACATCCACAGTGGGTGGTCTGCATAGAAAGGGAGCGGGAGGGTCTTTATTTTTTTCAGTAAAAGTGTTTTTCTTATGTAAGGGTAGAAGTAAGTTGTACTACTCACCATCGGGAATCAGAGGTGTCGGAGGTTTCACAATAGTCCAACCGGCCTTCTGGAACATGTCAATCTGAGGTAAAGGACAAAGAGCAGCAGTGAACATGGATCACTAGGTGGCGTTTATCCAACCAAGTTAAAGTATCAGTCCCCAGGAGGGCGGCACAGGACACTGTGACAAATGAATAGTAGCCTCTCATGGTCCTACAGTACCTGGCGACATGGACGATCGGGGTTTGAAAGCACCAGTCCTGGCCCGATGATGTTAAAAGTGGCATCAATGTGCATGGGGTTAGGATCCTTGAATGAGATTATGTGGATATTGTAGTCTGGAGCAAGATGGCGGCGCATCCACTCAATACCCATGTAATTTGTAACCTGCAAAACAACAGTAGAGGAGGTTTGAAGGAGTTAACCATGCCGTATACAATCTTTCATTCTGCACATTGCACGTCACTCTGCACGTGACTTACATTTTAAGCTATAGATGTTTAAACTATAGACTTGAGAATTTGTACCTGTGGTGCTTTAAGAAAAGTCCCCCTACATATCAGATGGCAGACATGCTCACAAGTTTAACAGCCTTCATACCTGACTTCTCTGGACAAAAAGGTCCCTCCCAGCTCGGATGAAGTCGGCAGCATCGAAGCAGGGCTCATGCTCTGTGGTCACAAACTTCCCCTCGGCAGCCAGCTTGTGTCTGTCCTCCACTGTGCGGATGGGATAGTCCTGAAAGACACCCCGCAATAATGATTTACACTCAAGCAATTACGCAGTGTAGTCTCTTGCCACGTACAGGGCATTAAACAACACATGGTGGCAAAGAGTTCTGTGGTGACATGAAGAACATAACACTGTGCTTTAACGCTGGTTTGACTTTGTGTTGAAGTTAAAAAGAAAATCCCAAACCCTTCAAAAAAAAACATTTGTCGAACACATTCCACACATTGAAACATGTGCTGTGCTAATCTCACAAGATAAGGCCTCACCTGATCATACAGCTCATCAGCCATGGTGGGTTTAGGAGCAGTGGTCCACTTAGCACCGTTTCTGAAGTACTCCTTGATCAAAGGTCTGTAGGCTCTGTACTCAAAGAAGCGAGCCCTCCACGCCATAGGAGCCTCAATAATCTCATTCCCCACAACCAAAAGGATGTCTCTGGGCATGGCAGCATACATGCCTGCAACAGATTCAACAATATACCATTAGCTTACTTAAAATATCTTAGAAAATACAATGTGATGCATTAACGCTGTCATCATACAGTGCACATATAAATGTGAGATCAGTGGGGGAAGAAGTATTCAGATCATTTACCTACGTAAAAGTAGCATTAAACTATAAAAAATACTCAATTACAGATAAATGTCTTATATGTCTTAAGTAAAATTACAAGTATTATCAGCAAAATGTACTTGAAATATCAAAGGTACTTAGAAAGAATAGGCCTTGTCAGTGTTATATCATTATTGAACCATTATTATTGATGCATTAATAAATTAACTGATCATATGTTTTGTATGCAAAATACTAATCTGTAAGTAACTAGTAACTGCCACTGTGAAATAAATGCAGTGGAGTAAAAAGTGCAATATTTGCCACTGAAATGTGCTGAACTAAAAGTATAAAGTACACGCATGTATTAGACATCATTTTCATATTACTGAGTACTGAACATATATACATATATACATATATATATATATATATATATATATATATAACGGCGTTTCAGTGAGTGACGTGTCTATTTCTTTACCTGGTGATGTGAAGTCTGGAGTTTTGTATTCCTGGGACCAGTCGATGGGTTCTGGTCTCCTTACATTGACGCCCTCGTGACGCAGAATATTGCACATTTCCTCAATCTCAACAACAGCTTTTTTCAAGTGGTCCGCAGGAAAAGACTGGCCCCCATACTTCTGGTAGAAGGGCCAATACTTCTCATATGTGTTAGCCTGTTGAGAAGTTCACATTAGGACAACATGGAGTTAATCTCATGAATGTATGTGCATCATTATACAGTTTTGGTGCTCTCTTTTTGTCAGGAAGTCTACAAAGCAGTGGCCCTTCACGTGAGCATTATGTAATAGTTCACAGAAGCCATCTTGACATTATAGCTTACTTTCACTTCCACGGTGAAGGGAGGCACATGGGCGTTTTCAGCGCGACCCACGATCACCTCCTCGAGAGGGTCCCATTCATTGTGGCTGCAGACAGGACATTCCTGCTCCACAGGCTCAGTAACATGTTCAGCTACATGGTGCGACTGTGCAGCTGCTGCACTGGAAGCGCTCTGGAAGGACCTCTGCACCCATCCAGTCACAGACCGGCCAAGCTGAGGAGGGAAGAAAACAATGGATCACAACCGTTTTAATGTTCTGCAGCACAAAAATGTCCTTCAGTTTTGTGAAATGACAGATACTGAGAAAGGCATTTGTACAACACATGGCTTTTTTATTTTACATTTAATAGACATTTTCAGATAAAAAAAAAAACAACGTATATATTAATACAATCTGCATATTACTCCTAAAAAAAAAAAACTAGTTGTGAGTAATTACCATTGGTATATGTATATTTGTTTTTTTATTTCATTTTAGTGCCAGATATTGTGTAACATTAGAGTTGATATTCAAATAAATGACTATGCTGGCAGCTCACATCCAAAAAGACCAATTAAAACACAGTAAAACAGTGTTGATAGATATCGATGATAAATGCTTCAGTAAGGCAGATTTGTTTGGAGCTAAAGTACACGTGTTACTAAGAAGCCTGTATTTCCACAGATAGCCGCTGCAGAGAGTCCTCTGCTGGCTCAGGAGCAGCTCCAGTGTCACTGAGTCTGGGAGCGCATCTGTGGCAAACAGCTGTTCGCTGTCACTCAGGGACCGAAGGCAACAAAAAAAAAGAAGCTCTCTCAGCAGTTAGAAACAAATGCATCTTTGGACTTAGGTCTCATTGACATAATCAGTGTTTTTTCCCCAATTGTATTTTTGTGAATTTAAAAAAAAAAAGAAATAAAGATAAAAAAAGAATCAATATGCCTAAATTGATTAAAATGATTTCCAGTGGAAGAAGCAGCTGTGAAGAAAATGTCCAACATATTTTCTTTATTCACATTTACTGATATGTGTTTTTTAATTTTTTTTAACAAAATATTTGAACTTTTTCTAAAATTTCTGGAAGAAAAAAAGAATAAGACATTAAACCACCATAATACCAACCATGGCTCCGATCAGATGGGCAGCCTCGGCCCCCCTGCTACCTCCTCTCAGACACCTGACTCGCAGCATTGTCCAATGTAATAGTGAGTGTGTCAGTGAAATCACACGGCAGCGCAGGATCCACCTCTCAGTTTGCTCATGAATGAAGACGCCTCAGCCCACAGCCAACTTTATAGCTGTGGGTCTACGTGCCTCTGAGACTATTGGTCGCTTTCATGTTGTGAGGCAACGTGACGAGAAGAAACCTTTCTGAAACACAATCCCTGACACCAGCAAATTCTTATCAACTGGGCTACTTGGGTTAAAAAAGTTTCCAAGTACAACATTTGGAAATGTATCTAGAATTTTTTACATTGTGCAGAATGCCTTTGTCCACTTTAAAAAAAAAAAAATAGCCTCGTGGGAACTGTTATTTCTGATAAAGAAATAATTAAAGAACAGTATAAACTGAAACTTAAAGACATGTAGGCATTGCAAAAAATGCTGCTTAAAAATGCTTAAAAACACATACATTGAGCCTTTTAGATATTACATTTATTTATCCAGTATTTAAATGGAGTCTATAAGTCTAAAAGTAATGATTCTTTCTCTTATTAATATTTCCTGTTTTGATAACAAAAAGGCCAGTGGTAAAATGTATCCAAACAAATCTAATGTAATAAAGCTACTAAAAAAAACTGGCTTTACTCTGGTACTACTGTTGTGGGTGTTAAGATTCAGTTTGTCATGCTTGCTTATTTAACTATTTTGACTCCAGTGTCATATAATAACATTAATCGTATAATACTAACATGTCTTTGTTCGGGAACATTACCAAACACACAGTGTGGGTTGGAGAAGTAGAGGACATAGCCTAATCAAAGAAATAGATAGCCTTGAGTATGCTCTGTCACCACATGCTCCCCTGGACTGTGCTCTCAAGAGTTTCACAACCCTCTGACCTCAGCGACCGCTGATATTACCCTGCCCTCTAAAAAAATCTCTGGCTGATGCCCAAGGTTCACAGGATATGCACCGAGATGCCTTCCGCTCCCAGGAGCATCATTTTCTGGCCCAACGGTCACAAAGGGAACTTTGTGAACTCAACTAATATTTAATCATTAAATAATAATAATAATAATAATAATAACAATAATAAACTTAATTCATACAGCATCTTTGAAAAAAAAGGTTAAAGACTTCAAATGTGCTTTACATGGTTGAAACAGGACCAAAAAAAAAACATTTCAGGAATGCAATGAAATTAAATCAGACAATTACAACAATACAAGTTAAAATATAATAATTATATTATAACATAAATACAATTTAAAAAAAGGCAATTACATTAAAAAGACAAGACATGTTGGAAATATTATAATAAAAATAATTATAAAATAAAAGATACACAGTGCAGGGACGGCAAACTTTAAGGGAGTTACCTCTCCCGGGCAAGAAATAGTCAGACACACAACCCCCCATAAAGCTAGGTTCAGGTCTAGGGTCAGGTCTAGGTCTAGGTTTAGGTTCAGGTCTAGGGTCAGGTCTAGGTTTAGGTTTAGGTTCAGGTCTAGGTTTAGGTTCAGGTCTAGGTTTAGGTTCAGGTCTAGGGTTAGGTTCAGGT